>CAJNIZ010046342.1:27776-40673 GCA_905231905.1 Symbiodinium pilosum | reverse complement strand
TCAAGGTTGTAGGGTTTAGGATTTAGGGTTTATGGCTTAGCGTTTAGGATTTGGGGATGAGGATTTGGGATTGAGGGATTAAGGTCTAGGTTGTAGGATTTACGTCTCAGGATTTAGGGTTTAGGGCTTAGGGTTTAGGAGTTAGGGTTACCAGCTTGAGAAACTAACCCCGGGGGCAAGCGTAGGAGCTCTAAAATGCGGAATCCCGCCATGGTTCACTAGTATCCTCCCATATCTTTGCGTATTCTCAAATGGGCAGTTACCAGATGAGTAAGCTTACCTAGGGGTACATAGGGATATGTAGGGTTTAGGGTTCAGGAACTTAATTTACGTAACTATATTGGGGGAACCCTATTGATTACTAGATGTATATATATATATATGTACTCACTATGGTAACTTAATTTCAGTTCCTTAACAGCAACTAAGTATAGCCTAAGAATGGCCCCATGGCTTGCGGTTTGGGGTTTGAGTTTGAGGATATTTAGGGTGAGGGGTTTGAGCTTAGGTTTTAGGGTTTAGGCTTGAGCCTGTATGAGTGATACCCTCGCCCCGTTTGGTCCCCCAAGGAAGGGCATCTGCCCTCCAACGACTCTGCGCAGGACGCTCTCGTCTTGGCGAGGTCTAAGGGTCGATGGCCTAGCTGGCGAGAATGCGCGACCTTAGGGTTTAGGGTTTAGGGATTGGCTTTCTTAGCGAATAGCCCCATGCTTGGATTCTCAAAATACAATCTGCCAAACTCAACCCTACATCATCCCCCATCCTAAATACCCAACCCTCAAGCCTAAACCAAAAAACTTAAACTCCAAAGCCAATTGCCTTAAACCCCAAACTCCAAACGCCAAACCTGGACCTCAAACCTGAATCGTGGAAAGAATCTCCCAGAACCCTTGAACCCTAGACCCTAGATCCTAAACCCTAAACCCTAAACCCCAATACCTGCATTGCTGCAGGCTCCACTGAGGGCCCTGCTGGGTTGGATCGCTGCTTTTCAAGCCGGGCGAATCTGGGAAAAGCATGAGGTTGGCTTGGGTGTTTCCCAAAGGTAGGGGTACCTTTTTGAGGGGTCCCCATAGTAAGGATTATCGCATTTTGGGATCTATATTGAGATCCCTCCATTTTGGGAAACTGACATCTAAAAAGCTACGGCTGAGGGCTGTTTACGGCTTAGGCTTCAGGGTTCAGGGGTTAGGGTGGTTTGGGGTGCAGGGCCGCGTTCAAGGCCGTTTCAGGTTTAGTTTCGGAGCCGAAAAACCTTGCGATGCCCAAAGCACCCCACGCCCGATTCACCTTTACAAGTTCATGATGCGCTGGGTGCTCATTAAGGCATGCAGCCCCGGATTACAAAGGGGATTACTTGGATCCCTTAACCCTCAAACGTTTTAGGGCTAAGGTTTTCAGGTTCAGGGTTTGGGGTTTAAGGTTTAGGTCCCTCAATCCCTGAAACCTGATTGTTTAATTGACTTGAAGTCATGAGCCCTGAGCCCTGAACCTTCAATCTCAACATCCCGAACCTTTAGCCTTGAACCCTACATCCTTACATAGCTCACCCCTGAGCTCTAGATCCCGGATCCTAAATCCCTAAACCCTACATATTCAACCTGCTGGTTATCAGTCGGGAAGGGAGGCCCTAGGCCCTAGACCCTACCTGGACCCCAAAAGTATGTAAAACAAAGGCCTTTATGGCTGTTATTCTGGGCTTAGGGCTATTGTTTTACATGCTCTTGGGGTTTAGGTAAACCATAAACCCCCTGAACCCTAAACCCTAAACCCTCTAGACAAGGAACCTGCAGCCCTAAATCCTAAACCGCTACACCCCAGACCCTCAGAAGCTGAACCCCCTAAAATCCCAGATTCCTACAGCCTAAGGTTTAGGGTTTAGGGTTTAGGGTTTAAGGAGGTTTAGGGTTTAGGGCTTAGGGTTAGAAGAAAAAGGGATATTCCATAAAGTCTTCTAGCCACAACAACTAGAACCCTGAAGGGGTGCCAGGGGACCTTCAAACGCTGTCAAGGGTTTAGGGTTTGGGGTTGAGGGGAGGGGACCCTTGCGGCTCAGGATGGGTAAAGTAGTGCCACTTAGGCATACTTGGGTTATATACGGGCTAATATCATTACACGCTAGACTCTAAACACTAAACCCTCAACCTTGAACCCGAATTCTGGCCTAAACCCTGAACCCTACACACTGAACCTTATGACCTAAACCCTCAGCCTTAAACCCTTATTGGTCATGTGGGCCTTCGTCTTCAAAGCAGTCGGGTGCCACGTTGTCAAGACCATCATGCACCTCCACTTTGAAACCCTACATGGGTGTTTTCCAGAATTTGGGGCACCCTATAATCAGAAGCAAGAGATCTTGGGGTCTATATTGCGGTGCACCCTAGTACAAGCTTCCAAAATCATAGGGATGCATAGGGATCTTACCCCAATAGTGGAGAATCAAATGGAAACGTAAAAGGAAAATGAAATGGAACTGGGGCTTACAGCGATTTGTAGTTTAGGGTTGCAGGATTTAAGGTATGCCCCCTAGAACAGATTCCGAATTCAGTCTAAGCAGGACGTATTTTGCCCTAGACCCTAAACCCTAAACCCTAAACTGCGTAAGCAAGTGTAAGGTTTACGGGCCAGGGGTCTGGTTCAAGCTTTGGGGCTAAGGTATAAAGCTAGTGTTTACGGTCTAAACTTTAAAGTTGAGGGCATAAAGTTAGGGATTAGGATTTACAGGTTTGGGGATAGAGCCCAACTTCAGCAGAGTAAACGTGCAACGGAGGTTCCTCCTAAACCCTAAACCCTTTATTATATAATCCCGTATATAGTCCCGCTACAGAACCCCCCTTGAAGGAGTCCAGACGATAGCTCAACTGAGGGTATCTCTAGGGACCTTTGGGATGAACAGATAGCCCAGACCCCCAAAAAAATCTAAAAACTAGATCCCCAGAACCATAGGGGTAATTATATAAGGGTTACATAGGGGTTATAATAGTTCTATAGAGGGGATCTAATTTTTAGATCCTCCCGAATGTCTGGGTAGCCTAGAACGGTCACAGGGTACAGTACAGAGTACAGGATCTAGACGGCCTCCACACGCAATACTGAATGGTTTAAGGTGTAAATTAGGGTCTAGAGTTTGGGGTTTAGGGCTTAGGGTTTAGTTTAGGGCTTAGGGTTTAGGGTTTAGGGCTTAGGGCTCAGGGTTTAACGTTTCCTCATGAGCCTAAAGATTCGGAGAAGGTACATCACACAGGCTCAAGCACTCTGGTTCGTGACCGTTCACATCATGCTCGCTGCTTGAACTGCATAAAGAGAAATTGACGCGTCAACAGCGAACAAGGTCTGCATGTGGCTCGGCATGTGTAAAACCTTTTAGCGGCTGTCCATCTTCTCCCTGTGCAGTGTCCGTGGCCTTGCGCTTGATCAAACATAAACTTCTGTCCCTACTGATAAAGGTACTTGTTTGTGGCGCCATCAGGCTGGCAATCAGAATTTGAACATTTTGGCTTCTCTCCGCTTGTAGGCCTCCGACGCGACTAGACTCCACACGCAATACTGAATGGTGAAGACTGGCCATTATGCTAGGTCCCCTCTAGGGTCCGACTATCCTACCCCCCTCATTGCTTTCAAGCTCGAGGTAGCCGTAGCCTAAACAATGCTCTCGCGATTTTGTTCTAAGGATGAAACCATGGGCCCCTAGTATGGGCCCTTAACCCCGGGATCCTCCTATACCTGCTGCATACCCTACATGTACCTACAAGGGTCCCTACAAGCCCGCTGGAAGGCCTAAGGGCCCATACTTGAAAACGTATATTTGGGCTTAGGCCTGAAGCTTTGGATTTACGGTTTCAGGTATGGTTTTTGGGCTCAGGGTCCGGGGATTCGGGCATAGAGCTTGATTTTGGATTTAGGGCTCAGGGTTGGGGACTTAGAGCTGACCTCAAAAGCGTCAACTTATGCGTGTGAGGGCTGCAAGCACCTGGCTACGCCATAATCTGGGAGTACACTCAGGGACCCCAGGAAGATATAGGGTTTAGGGCTTATGTTGAGAGTTTAGGGTTTAGGGTTTAGAGGGATTACGGTGGCCCCTCTCAAGAACCTTGTAACACTCATTTAAATCACTGCTTGATTGTGGTTGAGAAGGGCAACGTCATGTCTGGGACAGTTCCCAAACTGAAAAGCCCGAACGGGCATACGTTGTCTGTACATGAGACCCCAGCAACGCGAAATCGACCCATCATCACCCTCTCTGAAACACAAAGAGAACTTAAGCAAGTGGAACAGGCCTTCCAGCCATCGAAGGAAACCTAAACCCGACACCAAAATTCCTGAAAAAAACCTAAACCCATAACCCTACACTCTAGGGAGTTCAATGGCTGCAGACAAAGGTAAACTCTGACGCAGCTCGGACTATGCGACCCATTTAGCTTATAACTATCAATGAGCTTCGACTGCACCTGAAATTCCGCGTTCCTTGCCAAACCCGAAAAAAACAAACGAAACCCTCTACCCCGAAACCTAGACCCCTAAACTCTGCAAATGCAAAGGCCTCGGAAAGAGCTAGGATATACTTGCTGCCGCCTGCCGAAATCACACGAGGGAATGGCATGCAGGGACAAGGAAGGAGTCAGGGCTTCAGACTTGGGGTTGGGGGATATATAATATATAGTCCCCCTTAAGTAGATAGAATATTGGGTCTTTAAAGGTGTTCTATAGGGATAATGGAAAAGAAAATGGAAACTACTTTATTATGATAGGGTATATATTGGGGTTATAGTCCCCCTTAAGTAGATAGAATATGGGGTATATGGAGATCTTATTACAATATACCCAAAGCCATACTCTATCTACTTAAGGTGGACTATACGTTTTGGGTGTTGGGTTTTGTTTTGGGTTTCGGGGCTTAAGTTTAGGAATTTACAGTTGAGAGTTTGGGGTGTGTATTGGTTTCAGGGTGGGCTTCCTACCACCCGCGAAGGTAGCTCGGTTAGGCTCAATCACTTCCCAACAATCCCCATAAACGCTAAACCCTAGACCCTAGACCCTGGACCCTAAACCTTGTAGGGTTTAGAGTCGCTTAGACTCTAATGTTGGACCTCCTTTTGGTTATGGGTCCTCTATAATGAGTTTTGGGGCACGCCTATCCAGGATCAGGGCAATGATCGCAAGGCCCTCTATAATGAGTTTTGATTTCTAGGCCCTGAAATTCTCAAACAATTTTATTCCTCTTCAATTTAAAAGGCATGCATTTTGAAAAACACTTTGCAACTCAGCCTTAGAGCTTTAGATCCAAAATCCAGATACCAAATCCTAAACCTGCAGCCCACCTTTTTTATGTAAACACCTTTTTTACAACCTTGAAATTCTTAGCCGTAATCATTTGGACAAAGGTGGGTAGTCTTGCAGGCCCCTGGATCCTCTTTAAATGCCCATTGTTGTAAGGTCCTCTTTAATCTGGCAGCCCTGGGCCCCTACAAGTGTTGAGGCTTTAAAAGATTTTAAAAGGCATGCCTTTTAAAAACACTTTCCAACTCAGCCTTTAGAGCTTTAGATCCAGAATCCAGATACCAAATCCTAAACCTGCAGCCCACCAGTTTTATATAAACCCCTTTTTTACAACCTTGAAATTCTTAGCCGTAATCATTCGGACAAAGGTGGGTAGTCTTGCAGGCCCCTGGATCCTCTTTAATGCCCATTGTTGTAAGGTCCTCTTTAATCTGGCAGCCCTGGGCCCCTGCAAGTTTTGAGGCTTTAAAAGATTCTAAAAGGCATGCCTTTTAAAAAATACTTTCCAACTCAGCCTTTAGAACGGGGCCGAGACCATCCCCTTTTAAATCAATCCCCAGAGCGCTCAGAACCGCGGGGGGTTTTCAAGGACCGTATTGAGGGTCCCTAATTTCTTTTTTTCGGAGGGCCCTAATGTTAGGGGGGGAGGCGGGGGCGGGGAGGGGGGGAGGGGCCCCCATCACTAAAGAGGGTCCAAAATTAAGCCTATGCCCCATGCCAAATTGCAAGAAAGTAGCCCTGCTGAGCATCCTTACCACAAAGACCTTGTTACAAAGTGACCGGTGTTGTTTGCGCATACCCTAAACACTAAATCCTAAGCCCTAAACAGTAAATCCTGAGCCCTAAACCCTACATCCTAAGCTCTAAACCTTGAATTGGAGTTTAGAATATAGAGCTTAAGGTGTAGAGTTTAAAGTTTAAGGTCTACTTCGCTTGCCAGTTTCCACCCTAAACCCTACTTCAGAACCGAGTCCACCCTCAATCATACCCCAAACCTCAAACCTTCAACCCCAAAGAATCCGAAACTAAACCCTTGACACTACAGTACACCAAACACCCGAAAATTACAACCTAAACCCTGGGAACCCTAAACCCTAATCCTCCACGAGGGGGCCCCTTGGGCCCCGGCTGAAGGGGGAAAGGCTGCAGATCCGAATCTCAAGATCCTTGCGGCATAATCCCCTCCCCTAATATTAACTAGGGGTATAGAGGGGTTATTGTTAGGGTTTAGGGTTTAGGGTTCAGGGTTTAGGGCTGATATTCAACCCCCGCACCCCGCCCTAAATATGAAACACTCCCAATATACTATAAAATATACCACAATGGGGAGTATTTAATATTAGGAAGGGTGGAAACCCTACACCCTAAAGCTTAAACGCTAAACCCCAAATCCTAAACCCTGAACCCTAAACCCTAAACCCTAAGCCCTGAATCCTAAACCCTAAACCCAAAACCCTAAACCGAGGGGTTTAAGGATGCGAGCTTCGGGCCTAGGCTCTGTAACTTTGGTCTTAGCATTCAGCCTCAGGGGATTAAGATTCTGACGTAGGTGTTGAGGCCAGGGACCTAAAGTCTCTAGGGTTTAGGGCGTAGGGTTTTAGGGTAGGGTTTAGACGGGCTTTAGATTTGAGGGTTTTGGGTGTGAGGTTTTAGGACTTAGGCGGCGGGTGCTGGGGTCGATAGAGTCCCCCTGAAGTAGATAGAATATGGGGTATATGGGGATCTTATTATAATAAACCCAAAGCCATATGCTATCTACTTCAGGGGGACTATACATTCTTAGGGTTTAGGTTGTAGAGATTAGGGAACAACAAGCCAGATACGGCCTTCCTGGCATCACAAAGAGAAACAACTAGCTTCATGGGGTGCAAGGATGTCATAAGGCCGTCTGTACATGCAGTTCAGGAGCATATGAGCCATAGTCTAAACTCCTAGTATTCCCCTTAATAACCCCTATAGTAGTGCCCTATATCACCCCTCTTAAGGAGTTCCTTAGACCCAAAAGACCTTCAGTTTTAGGACCCTATGGTATAATTCTTTACATGAAATCCTAAAACTGAAGGTCTTTGGGGCCTAAGGTTTAAACCCCTAGTATTCCCCCTTAATAACCCCTATAGTAGTCCCCTATATAATCCCCTATATAACCCCTCTTAAGGAGTTTAGACGATGGCTCATATACGAACATAGGTCCTCAAAAATGGCGACCGGGGATGCATTCTGCCAAGAGTCAATGGTGTAGGCTTTGGGGCTTAGGGTTTAGGGTCTAGGGTTTAGGATTTAGGGTTTAGGGTTTAGGGTTTAGGGTTTAGGGTTCCGAGGGTTCGAAGGGTTCGAAGGGTTCAGGTTTCTGTTCTAAATCCTCAAAGACGCCTCTATATAACAGCCACCAGTCAGGTGGCTGACTTTCCCTTTTTTTACATTCTTCCATTCATTAAAATATGCGTTGCTAGAAACCCCAAGTCTCCGTTGAATTTTCCATTTCTTTTCCATTTCCTCAAAGGTGCCCGAAAGCTCAGACACGCCTACCTCTTTCTGAGAAGATGGACGGATTAGGCCAGGAGCTAGCACATCAACCCTGTTTTCCAGAAGATCATTGATCATGCGGAGTTTCCGGAATGCTCTGCAGAAGAGCTTCCGCTTCAAGAAGTGTCCGCAAATGTCCGCCAAGCGTTCGCAAAGTGCTCGAGAAGCGTTTGCGAAGTTTTCGCAAAGCATTTGCGAAGCTTCCGCAAGAGTTCGCAAGCGTTCGCGAGCGTCGCGCCACTGGATGTTGTCATCGCCTCTGGACTGTTGTTGTGTGCCTGTCGCGGCTGGTGGACTGTGGTTTCTGCGTCCGGTGTCAAAAGCACCAACAGTCACGGGGACGGGGCCCCAGCAATCCTCGTAACTGTCGTCACTTTTGGGCTGGAGTGCTGGGGTGGAAAGCAACGTGAAAAGTGGAGTGGAAAGTGCAGTCGAAAGTGGAGTGGAGGGTGGAGTGGAGAGTGGACTGGAAAGGAGGTGGGAGCGGAGAGTGATTTTGGAGTCCCCTTTAAGATCTTGTAGAACTCCTTTCAAAAAGGTCTTAGAATGTTTTAGAGGCTCCTTGAGGCTTGAGGATAGGACAGGCAGATTCAAAAGATCCTCGGAAAGCTGAGCAGATGTTCTGCGAATTGCGTCGCGCGTTCCATGTGCAATCTGTACGGAATACGTGTCGCTTGTCCGCATGTGTGTTCGTGGCTCCAATCTGGTCTCTCAAATCCTCCCTATACAATCCTGCAGAGTACAATCTCCTCGTGACCTCTGTACATCCCGACATTGCACAGGTGCAGCGTGTATAAGGCGGTGCAAGATTTCCTCTCTCAATGGGGTCCCTATAAGGGTCCCCCGCCTCTGTTTTGAGAAATCCCCATGTATTCTCCAACGCTCCAACGCCTACCACATATGACACGTGTTTAGGCTTCAGTGTTTAAGGTTTTCCGCTTCAGCTGTGTGAAGCATCGACCTAAGCCGCAATTCAACAACCCAAGCTCTGAAATCCCGAAACATTTCACCACCCTGGACCCTTAAACCCAAAGCCATGAACCCTGAAACTTGGGTCCTGCCCCCACCCATTCAGCAGTGATATTAAAGGCTCCACATAATTATCTGGCAAAATAGGTTCCAGCGTGCATGAACGGGGGCAGTATCCAACCTAAAACCTTTAATCCTGGGCCCTAAACCCTAAACCCAAAGCCATGAACCCTGAAACCTTTACCCTAGGCCTAAAAGATTTCAATCTACGACCTAGATTTCTAGGCCTAAAGGCTATCCGCTGTCATGAGCTCCCCACCCCCAAGTTCTGACGCGCCACACGGTTTGGAGTTTAGGGTGAAAGGCTTAGGGTTTAGGGGTCAGGGTTCAGGGTTTAGGGTTTAGGGTTTGGGTCCTCCAAGACAACACATAAGCCCCCTTCCCTGCCCTTAGTAATAAAACCCGCCCACTCCCCCTCATAAAAGAATTTTCAAAATACAACACCATTGTGCAAAAACAGTGGAACTTTTAGTACTAGGGGGTTAACATGGTGGCTGTCTCTTTTTTTCCAGTGCTTCATGCCCTACCAAGCACGGGCAAGTTCATGTTCCAGGATTGCGGGCCTTGGGTTTGGACTGCAGGGCTTAGGGCTCCGGTTTTGAGATGTAATGACATTTCTTGAGGTTTGGGGTCAAGGCTTGACCATATTTCAAGGTACATTCCCTAAGGACGTGCATTGGATTCCCCAAGAAAACTTAAACCCTAAACCTTCTACCAAACCCGAAATCGTAGCCTCCATTCTATTTTCCATTATCCCACTATAACCCCAATATAACCCTAGTACAACCCTAATGAACCCCAATTTAACTACCCTAAACCCTAAGCCCTAAACCCTAAACCCCGGGCTCCTTCCGCATGCCGCCAACCGCTGCCGTGACGGTGACATGTGCAGATACAGGCTGCGCATTTCTCGCCTCGAGTTTTTCGAGCGCAGGGTTTATAGCGCTTAGGGTTTCAGGTTTTGGGGTTTAGGGCTTAGGGTCTAACGTTTGGGGTTTAGGGCTTAGGGTGAATTACGGGGGATAAAGCATGGAAAAAACTTTGTAGTATACTTAGCAAAGCCTGCTATAAGTGCCCCGACCCTCCAAGGAGAATCCGTACAGCTAGGAAGCTTGAAAGGGGGTAGCCCTTGAATCCTCTAGGCTTCGGGAAGGATTTAAAGCCTAAACGCTTTGAGGTTTAGCCTGAAGGCTTTGGGGTTTGGCCTTACCCTATACAAGCCGTCAAGGCCTAGTAGACCGCCGTCAAGGGTGTTGGGTTCGTGCTTAGGCTGTAGATTTTGTGGGCCTAGCATTCAAACCCGCGCAGGAAGGACACCTTTCAAAAGGACGGTACCTAATTTCTCTGGGGCTCCTCTGGGCCTCCCTGTTTGGAGGAAAGGTAAACAAAGTCTTTTGGGGGCTGGATGTCGAGGCTTGGCAGCCCCAATATATGTACAGGACTTCGTGTTAAAGAGTCTAGGGTTTAGGGTTTAGGGTTTAGGGTTTGGGGCTTAGAGGTATGTAAAGATTATACTGGCTGCGGTTATATAGGGAAATTGCCCAAGTAATGTAGAATCAAATGGAAAAGAAAATGAAACATGAAAGGGAAACTGGGCCTACGCAGTGCTCTATAGGAACTTCCTCATGCTAACATTCAGCACCCTGCGCTCCCCTGATTGTAAATGTGTCCCCAATCTATAGAGTCTCTCATGGGGAGTACTGAATATTAGGGGTGGGGGCAGTGTGGAATGAGGGGCTTGGTGGCTTGAGTGTATAAATCATCGGAATAATGGAGCATCAGGTGCAAAAGAGAGGGGAAATTAAATGGAAACCTGAACAGGATTGTAGAAATTGAGCAATCAACAATATCAATTGAGGTCTAATTGAAGTTTTTTAAGTTTGCTATATTACACCCCAAACCCTCTAAAGCCAACTCAGTTTAGGGCTTGGGGCGCAGACACAATCCCTAAGTCACCAAACCTCAACATACAGCTGAAATCCGTCGTCAAAGAGAAAACCGCAAACAGCAGTGCTTCAATCTCCCATCCCTGTATCACCCCAAACCCCAAATCCTGAACCCCAAACCTGTCATTTCCTTAGACCTGTAATAAAAAAAATACTACATTTAATATGTCCTGAGGGTTTTACTATAATAGAAATTTTCAATAATTCCTGAGGACAATACAGAAACCCCAAACCCAGGATTTACAACCCTACATCCAGTTCAAAGGGTTCCCTACACCCTGAACGGTCTATAACCTTGTATAGAACCCTATAAGCGCTTAGAAGCAACCCCTTCTGCCCCTGAACCCTCTATCCTGCAGACTAAACCCTCTACACCCCCACATCTCCTTCGAAGCTTAGAGGGTCAGAAAGACTTATTCAGCATACCTATAACCCCTGTAAACCGAAAAGTAACCCCGGTGATCCTTATTGGTAATTTACTTCCTGGGCCCCTCTGACCCTCCAACACTAAACCCCAAACCCTAAATAATATGTAGTAGCTTAAATTTTCCTTTTCCATGAATCCTAAGTTCAGTATCCCTATTGGCAACTTACTTTCTAAGTCCTCCTGACCCTCCGACCCTAAACCCTAAACCCTAAATATGTAGCAGCTTCCATGTTCTTTTCCATTCTACTAAGTACTACAAGGACCTAAAGAATTACCAGCATCATTTTGAGGTCCATTCGAGGTACCCCCATAGACCATAATTATATAAGGAATATGAAAGCATTATATTCGTAATTATATACTATAATATACCATTTAGGCCCCTATAGTGCAGATCCTTGACCCCTTTGGCCGAGAGTCTGCCAAGCTGGTGGCGCTTTGGCAGCTGCACTCGAAGCGCTGCCGATTCTCCTGCTTCGTTTAGCCCTTCGAGTTTTTGTACAGAACGGATAGGGTTCAGGTCGCGAGTTTTGTGCGGGTGTTGAACGAATTTTGCGCGAGTTGTGCTTTTGTTTCTTTCGTTTTGCTTTTGCCCTATACAATTTGCATTTATCAGGGCTTGGGGGTTCAGGGTTTAGGGTTTAGGCCTTAAGGTTTAGGGTCCAAGCCTCAGGGTTTGGCCCATTTTGTGTGTTTATGGCTTCAGGTGTTTTTTGAGTTCAGGGTTGGGGGCTTGGGACTAAGCTTGGGGATGCAAAGTGGGCTCGGATTTGGCATGCAGGGCGTTAGGTTTCTGGGTGTAGCTGTTGCGGTTGATACTAGAAATCCCGCATAACCTGACAGTAGTAGACTGGAATACCTTCATCATCAGTGTATGGGGCACTTCGGCTCATGAAGGATGCTAAATATCGGCTGCGGCTTTCGAGTTTCGACTTTGTGGTCTACTTTGTGGGACACTGGGGGGGCCCGGCGAGGGAACCTATGGAGAACTTAGGAGACATCGTTTATTACCATTAGTATTATCATTGTTATTGTTGTATTATGATTCTCAGTATTATGGCTATCTAACTTCCGGGTCCCTCAAAGTAGAGGCTTGGATTTATGGCTCAAGTTTTGGGATTCAGGACTCAGGAGGTTCCGTTTCAGGCTTAGGGTTTCAGATTGGGCTCCCTAGACCCTAAACCCTAAACCTTAAGGTTCGGAGTTTGGGGTTTAGGCTTTGCTGTTTCGCTGCCTCCCCCCGGGAAAGCACCCGGTCGGCTTCAAGACTGTTTTAGCTGAAGTGTAGGGCTCTGCAGCATCAAAAAAATCAAAATGCAGACAATGCAGACCGCTAAACCCTAGATCCCTAAAGCCCAGACCTTCACTCTCAACCTAAGCCTCCCCGAACGTCAGACTCACATAACTGAAGCTGTGCCCATGAAACCCGATACTACTTTGAAGAACACTGGAGTTGGCCAACAGGGTTTAGGGCTAAACTCATTGTGACCCCTTATGATTGGTCCTCAGCCCTATAAACCCCCACGAACGCCCACATAGTCTTTTTGCAAATTCTACTAGGAGGCTCACGGGACCTAGTAACTAATTACAACTAGGTTTATAGCCACTACTTATATTTCTTGTAACATAAGAGAAGGCTTATAAGTAAGGTCCCACGAACAACTATTTACCAAATCCCATGTGAGCTATAGTCTA
>CAJNIZ010046342.1:0-21188 GCA_905231905.1 Symbiodinium pilosum | reverse complement strand
CTGAACCCAAAGCCCTAAACCCTGGGGCTGTCCAAATCAGAAGCTGCAACGATGATCGCGATCCACTTCCTTTGGCGATCTTGGAAGGGCTTCGTGCTTGCATCGCACATTTCGTTGTTAGTCGGACCTTCTCTCCCAAACTCGATTACTAGAGCTGAAGGTTTAGGGTTAGTGGTTTAGGGCTTACATCCCACATAGGCAGTTGCCCAAGTTTGGTCCCTTTTGGGTTCCCTGTAGAATACGACCCAGGACGTCTCGGACGTGGTAAAATTTTGCTTGCCCTCCAAAGACTCAGCCCTCAGTTAGAGGTCCAGGGTTCAGGGTCTCTCGAGGGGATATTTCGCAAGCTGAATCTTACTCATGGTGTGTAGGGAAGGGAGACATGGATTCTTACAGCAATCCATTGATAATCCTTCAGAAAAAACTCTACGTCCCATTCCTTTATCCCTTACTACCCACCAGCAAGCAAGCACAGGTGCAGAACCTACCTCGAAGATGCTTACACTAAGGGATCTCCAAAGGCTTCAGGATTCAGTCCGCCAACATACACTTTTTGTCGAAAGGATGAAAGAACCCTCTACACTCAACAAAATCCATAGAAAACAAACTCGCATATATAACTACTGCGCAAGTTCCACAAGACCCCTATAAGTTAGGGTCACCACACCGAGTAATTAATTGTCATAGGCAAAGAAAATGCATCAGAAGTATGATAGAATCACAACCGCAACTTGTGGTGACTGTTAGTGGGTGGGGGGCGGGAAGCCTACAGTTCCTACACATCTAGACCCTACACTTAAACCCCAAGTTGGAGTCTGCCGCAGGGGTTTTCCAGGCAAGGCGCCTGCTCTTCGGCGAGCCCTTTTTCGGGGAGCCCTTCTTCGGCGGAGCCCTTCTTTGGAGAACCCTTCTTTGGCGAGCCTTTCTTTTGCGAACCTCACATGAGAGCCCTTCTTCATCTTCTTCGGGGAGCCACTGCCGGTGCGGTGCTTCTTCTCGGGCGTCTCCGGTCCACCATCACACTCCTTCAGGATGAATAGTTTGGGGCTCCAGGTGGCGCCCCAAACTATTCAAACCCCCCAGTTTGAATAGTTTGGGGGCCCCAAACGGAGCCCCAAACTACTCAAACCCTCCCCTGGTCCACGCCCAGGCCACCTGGACCCCCCAAACTATTCAAACTGTTCAAAAACTATTCAAACCCTCCAATGTGAATAGTTTGAATAGTTCGAATAGTTTGGGGGCCCCAGGCGGAGCCCCAAACTATTCAAACACCCCAGCTTTAATAGTTCGAATAGTTTGGGGGCCCCAGGCGGAGCCCCAAACTATTCAAACACCCCAGCTTTAATAGTTTGAATAGTTTGGGGACCCCAGGCGGAGCCCAAAAACTACAAACCCGCCGCCTCCATCTCCTTTTTCGAAAAAGACAAGTCATCACATACTTATCAAGGTTCCTCGTACAAACATATATATATATATATACGTATACATACATGTATAAATAAGTGTGTCCATATACATATATATATATAGATCGCTTCAATCTGCCCAAATCTTACCCCACCCGTGTCAGTGTGCAGCCAAGCAGCTGCATCAATACTTGCAGCGCCCACGGAACTATCAGAATGAGCGTAAATACCTAGTTCAGGGTTGAGCGAGGCTTTAGGGCTAAACATGGTCACTATCAGAGTCTACAGCATATGGTAGTGGACAAAAATGGGAGGACCCCAATAGAGAGCCTAAAATACCAAATTGGGGAACCCCCCCCCACAAATGTACCCCTAATCTTAGGACTTAGGAAAACTGTGTATTACCTGGTTGTGACTTGGGTGTTTTGTCATGACTTTGTTTTTTCTCTCGGTGAATGCCTGGAGGTCAAACTGATGGAGGCTGGCCTAGGTTTTCGGGCCACGCTGTTTAGGGTTTAGGGTTTAGGGTTGGGAATAGGGGTCTGAGCCAGATGTGGGCCCGGGTAACGAGAACCGGTCATGGAATTTTGATACGGTAGTTATACAAGTATTCTACGGACATAATTACCAACAGAACCCTTGAAATCCTCAACCCAAATCCCAAACCGTGAGCCCAAATCCCTAATCCCTATGCATAGGCCCTAAACTATAAACTGAAACGCTACACCCCAAACCCCAAACCCTAAACTTAAGACCTAGAACCCTAAGCCCAGAGATTCGGGCAAAGGTTGGCTTTGACATCTCCATGATTCCCAGGGTTTAGGGTTTTCCCAAAGTTAAGGTCCGTTTAAATGGGGCTGTAGGATTTATAGAAGGATTTAGGGGGGCAATATGGGGCTTAGGGTATAGGCTTTCCCAAAATTTAAAGGCCCATTTTTGGGGTCCCTATGATAAAGATGATAATGCTATGGGGTCTTTATTGGGGGGTGCCCCTATTTAGGGCAACTACCATATATCATTTTGTATAGCGCAGACTAGGTGCCAAGATTTCCTAAACCCTAAATCACTCAACCTCAAACTAGGAACTAGTAGTTTCCATTGTTCTTTTCCATTATCCCAATACAAGCCCAATATACTAGGGATAGTGGTTAAGAAAATGGAAACTACCGGGGTGCAAAAATGTGACCCTCGTGGTAGGAACTGCTCTTGTGGTGTTGGGAGCAAGGGTCTAATAGGTTTAAGGGTTTAGGGTTTAGGGTTTAGGGTTTAGGGGTTTGGGATTGTTGGTCTAGGGTAACCCTAAACCCTAAACCCTAAGCCTTGGCGGCTTAAAAATTGATAAGGTGTATAGCGGCTGCAGAGTGTATGGTGTTTATATGGGGCTTCTTAGGGTAAGCCCAGAAAAATCGAATGAGATCCGCCTACAACGAAGAAATCCACATAAAACTCATAGGAAGAATGGCAACTCATCTTCGCCAAACCAGTTGGGTATCTAGCAGCTTTCCTTCTCATAGCCTGTGAAGGTACTTAGTGAGGGACTGGACAAAAAATGAAAACTAAAATCTTCTTATGAGTTTATAGTCCTCCTCAAGTAGATAGAATATGGCTTTGGGTATATTATAATAAGATCCCCATATACCCCATATTCTATCTACCTAAGGGGGACTATAGGGCTTAAGGCCTAGGGTCTGAACTGGGTGTTAGGGTTTAGGGTTTAGGGTCTAAGCTAGAGGTCAGAGTTGGTCTTGAGGGGCCTGCAATACATTTTCGGCTGCCATGTGTGCCTGGGGACCCTAAGCCTCAAAAAGCCGAACTCCAATACTATATGGGTTGTGGGTTTAGGGGTTTAGGGGTTTAGTGGTTTAGGGTTTAGGTATTACGTGCCTTGTTCCTCATTCTCGGGATACAGTGGATACCCCAAGTACCCTATACCCTGAAAATAACGGTACTATAGCATACTAAATAGTACCCAAGGACCCAAAATCCCGGAAGGTTATTGTCAAAAGGACCAAGCCTGACCCTAAACAATAGACCCTACCGCAATGGCGAATCAAGAAGTAGGGATCTCCTTTATTCCCTCGGTAATCGTCATATGAGTTATAGTCTAAACTCCTTAAAGGGGAGTTTTATGGGGGAATATATTGGGGAGCACTATAGGGGCTATTAAGGGGGATACTAGGGATTCAGAATATAGCTCATATTTTAGCGCCACTTGGGAACTTATATCAAGGAATATCAAATCTAATTTCAACCGCAGATTGCCTTAGCTTTCTAACTCGTTTATCGTTCTTATACGTAAGTCTTTCTCTAAAAGAACCTTGATTGATAGCTATGTAGAATTAAAGGAGAACTCCTTGATTTTTCGGCAGCCTCTGAACCAGGAACGTAGCGGATCTCAAAGGGCAGTGTTGTGGACCGAAATTTTGAAAAGGGTCTAGGCTTTAGGGCTTAGGATTTTCTAAAAGCTTTCATAGGTTTCTGAAACTTCCGCGTGGCCACGGGTCATAGAAATTTACACGGGCCGCGATGCTTCTTTACAGTACGAAAGCTTAAAAGCTTCCCCTGTTAGTGAACCTCCCAAGGGGTTTTACTTATGGGTGGGTACAAAGATCATCATTGGAGGAAGCAATTCTCAAACAAATGCACAACCGTTTCCAACACAGACTTGCACACCCTCCTGCACTGAAAAAAACCCAGACTTTGAACCCTGAACCCTAAACCCTAAACCCTAAGCCACAGGCAAGGGACGCAGAGCTCGGTGACAGCGCTGTTGCACATTTGTACATAGTCCTGTTTCGGCCGTATAGGAGTCAAGGGCTCAGGGCTTGATGGATCCCTATATAACCGCGGTTTAGGGTTTAGGGGACCCAATATAATAGTTTCCATGTCATTTTCCATTTTCCCCATATTACCCCAATACAAACCTAATATAATCCCTATATAACCCTATCGTACTATAGTATTTTCCATTTCATTTTCCATTATCCCCCAATCTGAGCTATACTCTAGACTCCTAGTATCCCCCTTAATAAGCTTTGCAGTAGTCCCCTATATTATCCCCTATAAAACCCCCTTTAAGGAGTTTAGACTATAGCTCATATAAACCGGCAGAGCCCAACTCTAAGCCCTAAACCCTAAACCCTGAACCCTAAACCCAAGTTCTACACCCTAAGCCCTAAACCCTCACCCTTAACCCTAACAACCCCAACCCTACACCCTAAACCCTAAGCCTCACTATGATGCCTACATTCCCTCCTCAAAAAACATCCGGAAGACAAAGCACTGAAGGACCGAAGAGTCATGGCACCTCATGGACCTGTTGCTGGAAACGGCGGGCCTTAGTTTAGGGTTTAGGTTTTAGGGTTTAGGCTTTAGGGTTTAGGCTTTAGGGTTTAGGCTTTAGGGTTTAGGCTTTGGGGTTTAGGCTTTAGGGATTACGGTTTAAGGGACAAGTCAAATTGTGGGGACCTAGTGGGCTAGAATTTTGTTTTGAAAGGAAGGCATACTCAAAGAATTGCAAGTTCTTGGGCTTCCGTTGAAGAAGTTATACGGTAAGGATACTGTAGGCACCGATGCTATCAGATTAATGATAGCCAAATGGAGAATTACGCGGAAACTGGGCTAACCATACTGTTTTATAGAGATTGCGTTGTAAGGGTTCATTTAATTGGTAACACTGTTTTGTGGTACATTATACTATAAGCATGTTGTGTAAGGATTCTAGGAGGGATTATCAGGAGTCAAAATGAGGCTTGGTTGGTATGTTATGCTGCTATACTACAAATATAAAAGGATTATAAGGGGGACCCTAAACCCTAGACTGATACTACAGGGACCTGCAGCGAGCGGAAGCACTGTTTGCAAGCCTTCCCCTTCCGCACATGCACAACTTCTGGTACCAAAAATCCTGCATGACGAACTCAAAGCATTCCCTCTCTCCTGATCCGTACAGCCCTCTGACGAAGACGAGAATGGGTGCTGCGTTTAAGGTCGCGGGCTTAGGGTTAGAAGGTCGGGCCGGGGTTTGGGGCTGAGGGCTTCTGTGCGTTCAGGGCTTAGGGTTTAGGACCATCTCCTTGTTTAAAAGCAACCCTATACTCTGCTCACATCCCTGAAGCTAAAAACTTGTCGGAGGAAGCCTTAAAGAGACTCTGGGACTCCAATCACTTGTATTCATTTTGGGGCCCCATATTAGGAGACGACATGGGACTTTAGGGAGCCTTAGGGACCGAAGGGAGGTCGTAGGGTACTCCTTTAAGGACTCCTCCATAGGTCATTTCTATTAATCCTAGAGCCCAAAAAAAAGCGACGAAATGGCAGACGCCAACCCTGAAAACGCTAATCCCGAAACAACACACAAGGGCGAGAAGCTGCGAACAAGGAGTTGCAGCAAAGCCTCATTGTCGTGTGTTTTGGGAGGCTAGAGGTCAGGATCTCATGGTTTCAGGATTT
The DNA here is from genome assembly GCA_905231905.1 of Symbiodinium pilosum. NCBI lineage: Eukaryota > Dinophyceae > Suessiales > Symbiodiniaceae > Symbiodinium > Symbiodinium pilosum. Next base: position 15,330 of record CAJNIZ010046342.1, on the reverse strand, counting down.
AGGATTGGTATAGGGTTGGGTTTAGGGTTTAGGGGCTTAGGGTCAAGGATGTAGGGCGTAAGCTTTAAGGGTCACGGTGTCAAGCTTTGGGCTTGGGGACGTTCAAAACCTTGTGTTCAGGACGTCTGGATCCTTTTAGATGCGCACTAGTAATGTACATCCCTAAACCCCAAAACCCTAAAAACCTAAACCCTAACCCCCAAACAATAAACCCCGCAAACTAAACCGCGTCCATAGATCATCACACGGGAATCCTTGGAGGATCCTTTTTCTCCATATGAGCTATAGTAGAGTTTGGGGTTTAGGGCTGCATGCGAGCAACCCCTATAATGGAGAATCAAATGGAAAAGGAAATGGAAAAGAAAATGGAAAATGAAATGGAAACTGGGAATATATATGGGATTATAGGGGTTATAGTCTAAACTCCTTGCATCCCGCTTAATAATCCCTGTGATACTCCCCTATACAATCCTCCATATAACACCCCTTTTTAAGGAGTCTAGACTTTCGATCATGTCTCTTTAGAGGTTCTGGCTAAAATTGGGGTTTAGGGTTTAGGGCTCAGGGCTATGGATATCTAACTTCAGGTTTCGAAGTTGGGACAAGGGACGGGTCGAGTATAGGAGGTGTGACCTAGACCCCTGATTACTAAACCCCCTCCCCTTAATGGGGATTATAATAGGGATCCTAGCATTCATTTAGGCACTTACTTGGACGGGGGGAGTTATTAACAACCCTAAATAGCAATTTCCATTTTCTTCTCCATCATCCCTATCTAATCCCTATATTAACCCCAATATTGCCCTATATTTTGGCCCCTAGAGGGTTTATTAATCATGGGTCTACATTAGGCCCCAGGCTTCAATCAGAAGATTTTAGGTGCGGGTTTGCGCGGCTTTCGGGTATCGGATCAGCCTGGTATTTTGGAGCCTTGCTTAGGAGCCACCCTCCCCCTGCGCTGAAGTACTGCAGGGCCTACTGGAAGGGAGGGCTGCAAAAAAGGAGCCCTAAAACCTGAGAACACCTGAAAACGTAAACATCGAATCCTAAAATGTGAGGCTTGAGAATACATCATATCCCGGAAGCCGGCCAAAATATGAGGAGACAGTCCTACAACTACCATATGGCATCTGACATGAATAGTAGCAACAGCTCGCTCTCATTTTCTTTAAAGCCCGAAATCCCAAAGCCAACGCCACAGCGGAGAAAAAATGATACTTATACACCCCTTCAGCCTAGACCCTGTAAACCATAGATCTTTTAAGACCCCGACAATAGGAAGCCATGATGAGGCTCCAAACCCCACACAGCCTGGACCTTATGAAGCTCTGATAAGACGCTGAGTCTTGTACGCCCCAACCTGACGAAACCTTCATGAAGCTTAAAACCTAGACCTTCGCAAGCCTGAAAGACCAGCTAGCGGCCCTAGACCATGAGAGACGGCGTTCCAACCACGGAAAGAAAACATGGTGACTCACCATTACAAGGCGTATTCTCAGAACCTCAGGCAATTTACAAAAACAGCACAGCAACCTGGCATGGCACCAGCACTTTCCAGCAAAAACCACACTCTTCCAGAACCCACGCTGTGGTGACTTTGGGCCCCTGAGAACTCTCAAACAATGCTTCCAGGAAATTGGGGATCTGAAGGTGGGAGGCAGCCCCGGAGTGTACGTTTTCGTGCATACTCCCAAGCAATGGGGTCTGGAGGTGAGGGACGGCCGGTCACCATGTCTGAGTTTTCTTGTCCTGTCTGCATGGGATCAATGCCGGTCAGCGTGCTTGATACTGTTCTGATTTTTGTTGAAAAATTAACACGTGTCTACATGATTGGAACTTGTGGGGATAGCCCTGAGCCGTTGTCATAGTGTGTTGGATATCCCTCAGCAACAATATCGACCTTCAGGCAGAATGAACATGCAAACCCTAAACCCTTCAAACCATGCACCCACAACCCATTGCCCAACCAAAAAAGCAAACCCCTAAACCCGAAACCCTGTAAACACCCATAAACCCAAGAACCTAAACCATGTCAACCCTCGAGCCCTAAACGCCAAACCCTACACTCTACGTAAAGCCCTCAGGTCTAAAACCCTGGGTTGGCCCCTAAAGCCCTTTGAAAAATATTAGTATAGAGGGTCCCATATTGAAGCCATTAGGGAAAATCTTAAATATTTCAGGGGCCTACCCAGCACCCAAGGACCTAAACCTTGTCGATCCCCAACGAGGAGAGCGACGCATGCCGCCAGTCAAGGAAGGCCAAAGCGCCAACGATGCGGCCCATCATAATCATGGGCCTGGGAGTACAGGGTTTAGTGTTATAGGTTCAAGCTTGAGGGTCCTGAGTTTAGAACTTAGGGCTAAGGGTTTAGGATTTGAGGTTAAGGCTTAGGTTCCGGATTTAGGGTCTAAGGTTTTAGGGTTCCAGCAAGGACCTACCCTAAAGCCTAAACCCTAAACCCCTAATTCAGAAACCTTATGACAAAAACCCAAAGGTTGTGCTTCCGATGCCAAATCCAGAAGATTAGCATGAGCTTCTTGAGGATTCAATCGCTTCAGAGTTCAGGGTGGAGGCTCCTTCAGAATGCTGTACCTACATAAAAGCCACAGAAGACATTAGGCAGTTAAGTGGTTTTTTTGGTGGTTGAACCTAGTAAGATTATATTCCTTATATAAAATGCTATACCCCAGAAGGAGGATAGAATCTTACTCTGTATTGGGTACCATAATATCCCCAAAGAAAATACTACTCAGTTGTGTTTCCGAGTGTTTCCATTAAGTTCTGATGCAGACCCCTAACTTCTAGAAACAGCCACGCATGCGATTCTCAAAACAGAGGTATGCTTGTGGACCCCTGGGTAATGAACGACTTCTGCTAAACCCAACCCCCAAGATTAGGACCGTGCGACCGCCAAACAAAAACGTCTTATTACTAGGAGTTACTAGGAACATAAGACATACAGGAATTTACGGAAGTCCCTCTAAAGATTACATGAAGATCCTTCTTGATAAGCTCCCATGCAGGCGAGTCAGGCTTTTGTTCTGCGGCCACCGCTAATAGTGACTGCGAGGGAAGCTGGTACATAACCAACTGTCCGGATAGAGTAGCCATTTTATGATAATCTCAGATCCTCCCGAAACCCTAAACCCTAAACCCCTAAACCCTAAACCCCAAACCCTACACCCCAAACCCTAAACCCTAAACCCATTTCTCAGGTTGTTTGAATTCGCAAAGGCGCCAAACCCAACGCAAGGCTAAGAGCCTGAGGGCTGCGGGGTCTATGATGGTGGTTTGCGATGCAGGGGGTACAGGGTATTGGGGTTTAGGGTTTAGGGCCCTTTAGATAGCTGTGATACCCTAAACCCGAAACAGCTAAACCCTAAACCCTAAACAGCCCGAAATTTGGAGAACCCCACTGTGCCAAAAACCCTAAGCCATACTGGGGGAGGAAAACCTTTTTACCCTAAGCCTAATCACACCCTACATATCCCACGTATCCCACATATCACCATGTCATTGTTGATTTGCTTGTACATTCCCTACAAACTGTCAGCAAGTTTGAGCACACGCATCTGTGAGACTGAAACTCCAAAAGTGATCAACCCTATACCCTAAATCCGCAGTTGCAAGCCGCAAGTGTTCAGCCCGAAACCCTACTGCCCCAAGACCGGGAAGCTAAATTTCTGGGGCTTAGAGGCTAAGATTCAGGAATCTCAAATCATAAACCTAAACCCTGACCCTATTTACCTAAACCTAGACCCTCTAACCCCCCTAAACCCTAAACCCCCTAAACCCCTAAACCCTAAACCCCCTAGCCTATAACCCTACAACCCTATAACCCTATAACCCTTAACCCCCTAAACCCTAAACCCTATGACCCTATAATCCTTAACTCTCTAAACCCTATAACCCTAAACCCCTAAACCCTAGGCCCCCTAAACCCTAAACCCTAAACCCCCTCAACCCCCTAAACCCCAGAGCGCGGCCGGGTGGCTCGAGGCTTGGTTTTGCTGCCTCATCGATATAGATCGTCATTCCAAGCGTAAGAAGGTTGAAAACATACCTCAGTGATGCAGGGCTTGAGGTTTAGGGCTTAGGGTTTGGGGTTTAGGGTTAAGGGTTTAGGGTTTGGGGTTTGGGTTTAGGGTGTCGGGTTTAGGCTTGAGGCTAAGGGCTGAAGGTTGGAAACATACCTGAGTGATGTAAGGTTGAGGGTTTCGGGTTAAGGGCTGAAAACATTCCTCAGTGGTGTAGGGCTTTGAGGAATTGTAAAAAAGTTCATACCTTTGGGGTACCTCGGTGATGCGGGTTCCAGGGCTTAGGGTTCAGTGAGGTAGGGCGTATGGTTTAGGGTTCTGGGGTCAGCTTTCAGTGACGCGGGTCCATTTTTTGAGATTTCGTGTGTTTTTGGGAATAAGTAAGAGGGGTGGTATAATGCGCACGAACATGTCAGAGTCCCAGGGGGACAACTTTCCTACTGTCTGCAGCTTCTGCAGCACCCTCAAACTCTAAACCCTAGCTGCTACAACTGCGCTACACCTGTAAAGTCCCCCTTAAGTAGATAGAGTATGGGGTATATGGGGATCTGATTATAATACACCCAAAACCATATTCTATCTACTTAAAGGGGAATATAAACCCTATTTACAACTACCCCTAAAACCGTGATCCGGCTTTGGGGTTTGCAGTGCAAGGCTTCATGAACTTGATTCTGCCAAGCCTAACCTCCCTAAAGAGCATTTTAGCTTCCATTTTCTTTTCCACGCGGTTTAGGGCTTAGGGTTTAGGGTTTAGGGTTTAGGTATTTTAGCTTCCATTTTCTTTTCCATTATCCCAATGTAACCCCAATATAACCCCTATAGAATCCCTCTATTTAACCCTATATAACCCTCTAGAAGCTTGAAGGCTCATGGTTTCGTTTTGAGTGGGGCCATAAGTTTCCAGAAGATGGTTGTAACTTTTAAAGTTTAGGGTTTGGGATTTCGGGTCTTTACCTCTCCGTAAGACTAACCCTGGACCTCCAAGTGAAGTCCTGGGAAACCTAGGCCCAAAATCGTCAGGGTTTAGCGTTCAGGGGTGTAATGTAGACCCATGATTCATACAAAGCCTCCTTTTCTGGACCTTGATCTTAGGATTCCCTTTGTAATCCCTATGAAGGGGCAGAGGGGGTTTATTAATCAGGGGTCTGGGCGTAGGGCATAGGGTTATGGAGCTTACGACCTGTACCTGGAAGTTTAGGATTTAGGGCAACTTTGGGATAAGGCTAGATGAGCTGCATGTGAGCCATAGTCCAAACTCCTAGCATCCCCCTTAATATCCCCTATAGTAGTCCCCTATATAATCCCCTATATAGATCCCCTTTAAGGAGTTTAGACTATAGCTCATGCGGATTCAAAAGGGGAGGACTTATGAGGACATTCAGCCCTATGGGTGGCCATAGATAAGTTGTTTAGGGTTTAGGGTTTAGGGTTTAGGGTTTAGCGGGTAACTGTGGATATTCAAACTCCTAGATGACCTTCCTACACTTTATTACCCCTTTGAAGGGGGACCCCTAATATACCATAGTAGTTTCCATGTTCTTTTCCATTATCCCTCTGTAACAACAGTAGTAGCCCCATTAAGAACCAATAAGCCATTTTCCCAAGGTACTTTGGCTCATGCAGGCATCAACGGTAAATATTCAAAATCAAGCTGGGGCTAATTACGAAAATAGTCAGTCATCCTATAGTTTCCCCGCGGATAACCCCATGTGGGGGTTTCTCGAGGTCAGGGCTACCTCTTTGGGGAACCCTAGAAGAATGATCATGAAAATAGTCACCGGTTAGGGTTCAGGCTTTAGGTTTTAGGGTGGGGAACCCTAGAATAATGATACTGAAAATAGTCACCATCATAATTATTGGGAAACCACCATGTATATCTGAACCTCCAAGTCGGGCCGTGCAGGATCGCGTTGCGCAATTTCCAAAAGCAAGAGTTGCATCTTGGTACCCCAACTCTGACATGTGAGGCGTACGCTGCAATTTAACGAACCACCGTTCTGGCCGAACCTCCTCAGACCTTGCAGCCCTCGACCCTGTACCCTAAACCTTAGGTCTTGATAAAAAAAAAAATCTCTGAAGCCAAGCCACCAAAACCCATACACCCAAATCACTAATCCCTTACATTGTTTTACAAAGGCCTCATAGGGAGCCCCTTCAGAAGCCCAGGCCTCAAACAGGCCGTCTGGTTGACATTCCAGCTAGGAAGCATTAGGAAGATGATCCCGCTATCGCAATACGTTAAAACTCCTGCACTTGCAGGGTCAGGGGGAGCTGGCAAGTAGATTAGGGTTTAGGGTTTAGGGTAGCTTGATAATGCAAATAAGTGGGGGTGTTGTCGGACTCATGAGGGTCATAAGTATGCTTACAAGGTCCCACGCAACCAGTACGGTATACTGCTCAGCGTTTCGGGCTTAGGGTTTGGGATCAGGTCTGCAGCGTTTAGGCCTAGGACTTTTCAAGGGCACAGTTTGCACAGTTCCAAACAAACTATCACTTCGCTCTCAGATTCAACAACAACCTGACCTCTCAGATCTCAAAGACGAATATTCCTTAGAAGAACGTATATACGTACATATAACATGGGGGCTTCTCAAAAATTTAACTACACAATCCCGGATCAAGGACCCCAAGATCCCCAGATAATCACGGAATATTGCTAATGTTTTTTAGGGCACGAATGGGTTTAGGGTTATTCGTATTAGTACTTTACTATTATTATGTTATGGGTTATATGGGAGCTATACTTTTTGAGGAACGCCCATTCATAAACCCTCCACCCTGAATCCTATAGTAAGTGCTCTTGGCCAGGCGGGGTTGAAACTTAAATCCTGAACCCTAAACGCTTAGCACTAAGAAACCTAACCCTGAACCCCAACCCCTAAACCCTTAACACTAAAAAACCTAAACCCTAAACCTTCAAAACCTACACCCTAAACCCTGAACCCCAGACCCTGAACCCTAAACACAGGACTATCAGGTTGGATTTGTGGAGTTTGCGGGAAAATCAACATACAATGTTGCAGTCCTATCGGGGGGAACCATGGATAAAATCGTGCCTTGCAAGAAACCATGATGGGGCGATTTGGCAAAGGACGCTGCACAAATATTGGCTAATGTAGAGCCAAATTGAGATAATGGAAAATAAAATGGAAACTATACGGGTCATAGGGATTATATACGGGGTAATATGGGGATTAGACAGGGGTTAAGGTTTATAAGTCTATAATGTAGACCCCTGATCAACAAACCCCCTCCTTTTAAGGGCCTTACTAGTAGGATCCCCATCATACTTCCTATTAAGGGGAGGGTGTTTATTAATCACGGGTCTACATTAGTGCAACCCGAACAGACGGCCAATGCTAGTGAAGAAGCGATTCTGGAAGGCTAACTACCAGAAACCCTGAAAGGAAGCTGAAACCCTAAACCCTAAACCCCTAAACCCTCAGAAGGCTGTCCCTTATAGTCCTATGCAGTCTAAAGACAAAACGAGCTCTCAAAAAAATTCTTCAAAACATCCTCAGGGTTTAGAGTTTAGGGTTTAGGGGTAAGCTAAATACGTAGATCACAAAACACTGGCGTCATAGTTATCAACAATGAGCAAAAACTACCATAAGATATGTCGCGATGATAGCTTTTGCTTCCTCTGCCTGGCCGTGCATCACATCAACCACTATAGCTATAATGATCCCGGTCCTCGTTTCAGCTAACATGTTCTATTCCCTTTAATTGTCCATTAGCGCAATAAGCCCTAAACACTAAACATTGTAGGTTCCATTTTCTTTTTCATTCCCTTATATACCCCTATTTTGTCCCCATATGAACCCTACAGTCCTGTGTGGAATGCTGATCCGGTCAGTATCCATAGAACCAGCAAAACCACATGGCTGTTCTCGCCAGGGGATAAGCTGTCCTGCAATTTGGGGTTTTGGGCTTAAGGTCCGGGGTTTCGGGCTTAGGGACCCTAAACCCTAAACCCTAAATCTAGATTGGGCAAACCTGGTGCGTTTCTGGAGCTGGGTCTGGAACTTTAGGGGCTATATTTTTTTTGTTTGCACTGAGGGGGAGTGGGGGAGTGGAAGAGACCGCAGACCTTAGAAACTGCAATACTGCAAGGGCTTAGCAGCGGGGGAACGGATTCCTAAAATGGAAACGAAACCTGCAAAAAATTAACATGTGACTATGTATTCCCTAGGCTTTAAGAATCTTAGGGTGAGTGGAGGGGCGGATCCGCTTCTGTAAATAAGCCCTGCAGAATCCTTGTTCGGAATCCCTTCATTCCCTCCAACACTGCATCTTGTGCACCAACAAGTGTGTGGCAGTGGGGGCTGGAGGTTAAAAGCGGGAACATGAGCTCTGGCAATCTCGTCCCTACACCCTAAACCCGACGTCCTAATGGAAAAAAATGGGAGCTACTTTGATGGTGATTCTTTAGGATAGGGTATATATTATGGCTTTATAGGGATAATGGAAAAGAAAATGGAAACTACTACATAGCATATTATATTGAACCCTAAACCTGTAGAAGGATGAGCGGGTCCCTCTTGCGGATTCAAGGAAAAGCTCTCACGCTTCTGAAGCGCGCGTCAGGACCCTAAACCCTTAACGTGAAGCCTCGTGGTGCCTACGGACTTTGTGACACATCACTTAAGCCCACATTACCCTAGGAAGAAAGAAGGATCCTTTTTATATGAATATAAGGAATCCCATGCCCCAAAAAGTATAGAGGATGCCTAACATTGATCCAGATCAAGCCTATCATTGCCCTGTGGCACGCTGCAAGAAAAATGGTCACATGACAGTGCGTGGAGCCACATCAACACCACTAGAATCACTAGAACATAAGTCGCTGCCGTTTTGAAGGGCCAAGCTCCCCATGCTGCCTTGGGAAAAAACCCAAATCAAGTGCATGGAACCCAAGTTTCGAAAAAACATACACTCATCACCCAGGTTTTCCCACTCAGAATGCTTCCACAAGCCCATACACACGAAGCGGACCAGAAACCTATACAATTACAGTCTTCGAAGTGGGTTGCTGGCGTATGATGAGAGGAGAACACTCACATTCAAAACACATGGACATGCGGTGGCATGCGTGATGCAGTTGTTTGGCAGGGTCGAAGAGGCAACGACCCTACATGGTAAGCCCCTGAGAGGTGTGGGGATGTCTTTATAAAGGAGATCAATAATTGATAGCTCTTTCCAACCTTTCGGGGTTCCACGTTGATTTGGGGCAGGGTAGAGCCTAAGCCCTAAAACTCATACTGTATCTCTTTAGTAATTTGTGCTCACCCAAATTGCACACACACACACACCAAATAAAGAAACTCACCACTATGCCCGAAGAAGAACCAATGGAAACCCTACTTCCTGTATACCGTACCCAATCCCTATAAGCCACTTTACAATCCCTGTCTCCATTTCACTTTCCATCTTCGTTTCCATCTGAGTCGGCACCATTGGGATAATATCCTGAACCCTAAACCCTCACATGATGGCCTTCCCCAAAATCAGTATTCTGCAGGTGTAGGCGGCCAGTACAAAGATGCCGAGCACACCACAGACATCCATGACCATCTGAATTAGGCACCTTTGTGTTGTGGGGTTCAGGGATTTAGGGTACAGGGTTTAAGACTTCAGGAATTATTGATAATTTTTTGTGTCTCCCGAAATGGGAGTCCCCCTTCTAGAGGCCCAAAAGAATATCATGGTTCTTGTCAGGATGCCCCCCAAAACGGGCCATAGCGTTTCAAAACCTCGATTTAGGATTAAAGGCCTCAAATTTGAGGTTGGGGATTTCAGGTCGTCATATGCGGCGCTTTGTGGTTTCAGGAAGGTTTCTGGTTCCTCGCATGGACAGCTTTTCAAAACAGTAACTGCGCATTCCTTACCCTAAGCCCTTAACCCCAAATCCTAAATCCTTAACCGTAAAGGCTTCAGGATAGGCTAGATGCTGGGGCGAGTAGAACCCCTTAAAACCTTAAACATCAGAGCATGGGTTCATGGATTTAGGGTTTTAGGGTGTAGGAAACGCTTGGGTGCAAAGCTTTGATGTGAGAGCAAGTGGGAACATTGGATAAAGCAGAATCCATGAAGAGTTGACACATGGATCAAGGGGGTCACATCTTCACTTACATGCAACTTTGAACTTTGCTGCGTGTGAAAACTGTTCCAAACGGCTTTGACACTGATGTGATTGGGAGCTCAGAAAACCAGCTGACCCAATACGCTGTATGTAATCACTATATGGGTATTTCAGGGAAAAACCCTTGTATGCCCGCAAATACGACATTCCATAGAAGAGACCCATCATTTTTTGGAAGCCCTAAACCCTCAGTCCTGCACATCCCTCCCTATAACCCTCGGCACCCTAAACCCTTAATCCTAAACCCTAAATCCTAAATAACCCTGAAGAATAAACCCTAAGCCCTAAATCCAAAACCCTAGGCCCCAGACCCTCAGCCCTAAGCCCTCAACTGTACACCCAAATCGCTGTTAGAAGTAGCCTAGGAGCCGACGCAACGCTTTAAACTGGCGATCTGCCTCCATCATCACCTCCCGGCGTGCTACTGGTGCTGAAGTTAGGGTTTGAGGTTTAGGGCTTAGGAGTTTAGGGTTTAGGGTTCAGGGTGGGGGAATGACAATAAGTACCATTACAAGGGTATGTATAGGGATTATTACAGGGATCCACTCCCCACTCTCCCTTAGGCACCAGTAATGCGTGGACTGAAACGCTTGAGGATTCCTCGTTTAGGGGTTCTGAAGGGTTTAAAGTTTTAAGGTTTAGGGTTTAGGACTTAGAGCTTGGTGCTATACACCCACATAATCCCATATTTCTCTAGCTTCCGTTGCATACTCCAACTGATTATCCATATGATTCTCCCTACTTGTGACAATCTCCCTACACCCCATGTAATCCCTATATAACCTTATATGACCCCTGCATAACCCTTATTTTTCAAGATAAATGCTAGCCCCTAAGCAGCTAAACCCCAAACAGCTGAACACCTAAACCCTAAACCTTAAATCTTAAACCCTAAACCCTGACCCCTGAAACCTAAACCCTAAACCCTAAACCCTAAACCCTTAGAGCTAAGCTTCATTCCTACTAGCCACTACTAGCCACATCAAATCGGCCTCCCGGCTGGGCGATGGCACCTGAGCTATACGAGCCAGAGTCTAAACTCCCTAAAAGGGCTATATAGGGGATTATATGGGGCTTGGGGTTTATACAGGGTTTAGAGTTTAGGGGTTTAGGTTTAAGGTCTAGGGTCTAAACTCCTTGAAGGGGGTTAAAAAGGGGAAAAATGTAGGGAAGCATTATAAGGATTATTAAGGGTTATACTAGGAGTTTCGATTATAGCTCATATAGAGATTAGATTGTGAATACGATATAAGGAATATATAGGCACTATAGAGGGACTAGATCAGAACTACATTGGGATTACATTGGGGTTATGTTGGGGCTATAAAACGGCTGTAAAGGATTAAATAAGGAATAGAAGCATTACATTGGGATTCGACTGGGTTACATTGGGATTATGAGCTCTAGCCTACACTCCAAGCATCCCCTTATTTATCAGCCCATTATAGGAACCCTATACAATCCCTTATATAAGCCCCTTTTAAGCAGTTTAAACTACAACTCATATGGGGTTTAGGGTTTAATGTCTCGCGGGGTCTGGGATGTAAGGCTTGGGATTGGCGAGGTCGGTTCTGGGATTAGGGCTTAGGGTTTAAGGTTACGGGCGTGCGGTCTTGGGTTGGTTTTCCTTCTTAGGGTTAGATTGCTGCGGTTTGGCGCAGAGGGACACGGTTTCTGATGTCAAGGGAAAAAATTTATGGAATCATGGAATCTGGAGAAGCTTGTGAAATGCGGAGTTCTGAGTGGGGACTGTTTCCTCGACGCTGCAAGGGCACCTTCGAAAGCTCTGGAAAACTTTTTAGCAGAACTTGAAACAAAGCCGTGTTGACACGATTGGCTTTATGAATTGCTGCTAGAATTTGGCCAAACATTGTCACAATTGTGGACTTGCGGCTTGGAAAACCCAGATGTTGTTTACGACGTAAGTTCGCCATCGCTGGTGCCAAAAAATGCCTGGAGGAAGCGAATATTGGACGTTCATAGGCGACGAGACGGGGATGATTTTAAACCTTCGAGGCGTAAACCCTTAACCCCAGAGTAAGCAGGAGGCGCGACGGTCAAGCGACAAAGCCCGAAAGCTGGACGAGGGCTCACAGCCCGATCGCACGGCAGAAAGAGCTGGTTGCGGAGACGCGAGGGTAAAGCCTCATCTCATTGACCTGCCCAGGCCAGCGGTCATGCTTTGTTCACCGCGCCGAAAACTGACAGTTGGGGAAGGCCATGCCCGAACTGCCTTGATAAAAGAAAACAGAAAACCGACCAAAAAAAAAACACACCACGATCCTCAGTGCATAGCAACCACACGTTACCGGGCTTGACAAAGAGAATGGATACGATGTGGACAATCACAGCCGCGATGCCAAAAACATAAGAAAGCATTTTGATAGGTAGCTTGCGCATCGAGCGCAAGCAAGGGGTCTTTCAAGGCTTGTGGGCCAATCGGGTCGCTGGGTGTAAGACACGCATTGCAAATGCGAACGGGTGAATTTGAACTTTGTATCTTCTAGACATGAAAACCTCGGCTATCAGTCCATGTGGGACACATGTCTTGCCGAAACAACGTCATGCCATCGTCGTTGGCATTTGCACCTTTTCCAAACTATCTCGTGTCCTACAAAAAGAATGTCCTGAACCTGGAAATACACACGGATGGTAGAAACTGCCAAAACGTTGTGCTATCATGCGGCCATCAGGGTCGACCTCAAGGCAGACCTGTGCAGCGCCGCAGTATATATAAAAATCAACCACATTGACCACACTTGAGCGAATACTGTGGACTTCCGGACCGGCCAAAAAGCCTCGCCTTGATTGGTGCGGTGCAACCATCATGGAACCATGGTCACGGTTGAACACTAGCCACTTCCATCCTCCATAAGTCATCCGTCAGGCTGTCTCCAGCGAGGCTTCAGCAACTCCCTACACTGCTGGAGCTATTTGCGTCCTTTCTGTGAGCCTGTAAAATGACAGGTCCATTTAATGCGTCGTTCTGGGTGGCGTCATGCATCACATGCACGTAGGACATGCTAAACCGTAATTGACTGTCGTGTGGCTGGCCGGGGTGGGCTTGGAAAAAACGCAGATGCGTGGCCAGAGGCACCTCACACACCCGAAACCCTAAATCTTACACCCAAGAGTCTTTCGTTCAATCCCAATGCTTGGCCCCAGATCCAATGGTTTTCGGCATCCACTGTAGACAGCAAGAAGCAAGCTTTTCGACGAGAAAGCGTTTTACGGGATTGATGGACATCTGCTTCGGCAACACAAAGACCTTGATTGATTGTGTGGACTAAAAGCAATTTCAGCCCGGGCAAGGAAACATGACGGTGAGATCGTGCATTGCAAGAAAGACTTTTCAGGCAGCTAAGACCATCAATCCGACATCCCAAGCCAAAGCCAAGACCTTGCATCAGGTACCCCAACGCTGAAACTCCAAACCCTAAACTTTATATGGACCTCGAAACTTGCGTAGGGAAGGCACGGGCAGCTCCACTGTGGGGGCGGGACGATTCGCAAAGTAGCGCCGTTCCTGGAGTTGAGGCTTGGGGAGCTAGGTTTCGGGTTGAAATTTGAAGGTTCAGAAGCAGTGTTCCGGTTTTAGAGACTGCCCTCAAACCATACTCAAGCTACCCCGAACTCTGAACCCAAAAGCCACAATTTGCTACTTTAACTGCCCTAACCCCCTAACCATAGACCCTAAACGGGAAACCGTGTACCTCCTAGTGTCGAGACTTCAGGCTGGAGACACGGGAGCTTCGATTAGGATCTAGGACTTAGGACTTAGGGTGTAGGATTTAGGATTTAGGATTCAGGGTTTAGGGTTCAGGCTTTAGAGTTCAGGGCTTAGGGGTAGGGTTCAGGGTCCAGAGTTTAGCGCAATCCTTCCACCTAAGAATGTCCACACTGGGTGGTATTTACTATTACGGAGTTGGGGGTAATCTTTAGAGGGAAAGGACTCATGTGAACCCTACAAACTGTACGGTAGCCGTAGATACTGTTGATTTGAAAAATCCTGCGTGACCTCATACCATAATTCCCGAGGTATGTGGCACTTGGGGTCATGCAGGATTCTCAGTATCCACTGTATTCGAAGTTCCTTGTGAACTACGATAGTATCTGCAGCAGGCTATAGGATGTTACCAGATGATAGCTTGAACCTTTCCCTGCCCTAAACCCTTAGACCCTAAAAGCCTTTAAGCGCTTACACCCTAGAAGCAAAAACCCTACCTGCTTCCTGGGTCCCAACTATGGCCCCTCAGTACGGCTGTAATGGCTTGATAAGGTATGTAAGGACTCCAGGAGTAAGGGCCTATACTAGGGCCCAAAGTTCCAACCTTGGATAGGCTTCAGGGTTTAGAGCTCGATCTCTAGGTTTCGGGCTTAGGGCAACTTTGTCCAAGCCATGCGGCTGTAAACTACTTTTAGGGGAAATATAGAGCTTGTATACGGGATATATAAGGATAATGGAAAAGAAAAATCAAACTACTATAATATATAGGGACATATGGTGCTTAAACCCTAAACCCTAAACCCCTAAACCCCTAAACCCCTAAATAGGGTTTAGGATCCCACTGGTGAGACTGCCAAAGAAGGTAGCCTAAGCTCACCAGGCAGAAGCTGCTCCACGCTTTAAGAGTTTAGGGTTTAGGGTTTAGGGTGCAGGGAGGGGTTTAGAGTTTAGGGTTTTAACAGGAGGGGCATATCTCTATGTGGGTAGGAGTGTTTATGTTTTTGTTGTCTGGTGTTTTTGTACTGAATACGTGTTCGAGCATTCACCTCCTTCCCAATCAGAGTTGAAGGAAGCCACTGTTGCAGGTCCTTCTGCGGTTCTGGAAGGATAAGTCATGCTGAGCTTTCAAACATGTATGGATTATGTCCTACCTCCAGTAGAACAGCTCAATCTTCAGCACAGGAACTGCAAAGGTTTAGGTGACTAGGGTTGAGGGTTCAAGGCGTAGGGTTTAGGGTGCAGGGATTAGAGTTTACGGTTGGAAGAGGTTTTGGAGACCTACAGCCTCAAACCCTAAACCCTAAAAAATCAAAAAGCATCACCCGGAAGCCTCACTCCGAAATAGGCCCTCGCACCTCAGCCAGGAATCCTAAACCCCAATCCCCTATCTGCTGGCCAAAGCCTGAACCCCAAACCCCAA
>CAJNIZ010046341.1:0-40680 GCA_905231905.1 Symbiodinium pilosum | reverse complement strand
AAATTAATCCGGTGCTAGGATTATACACATATGAACTTGCGTACGCATAAGATGGTGGTAGGCTATCAGGGCACATGTGCACTTTAAGGCCCAGTGCGCGGCATTCTGATGGTGCCGCGCACTGAGCATGCTGAGCTTCAAATGCTGAACCGGCCTTCTGTAGCAAATTGCCACGTTCAAATCCGAATAGCTGTTCAACTGGATAGTTGCAACATGGAGTTGTATTCCGCACTGTTATCGGTAGCGCAGGCAATTCTTAGAGGGCGAATCCAAAGGGAAGCTAGAAAGCTCTGCGAAGGTTCTCTTCAGACACCGAAGCAGCTACAGAAACAGATCTCGGCATGACAAGGCTGTCACGATAGTGGCTACCCTTTCCACTATGGCTATAAAAAATGGACTATACGACGTTTTTATATCATATGATAATATCTCATATTGCCATATATTATATTATAGTATATTATATTGTTTTATATTACCAAATATCACAAGATCATCTGCTACAATATGTCCCTCTTGTTCCACCACGACCCGACTCGATTGAAACAGACCTTGTATTGCTCCACTAAAATGGCTTTCCCACCGAGCATGACTTGATACGTCCGGCCTGGCCGTTGGTGCTAAACCAACAGAGCACGCAATATCAAGCGCCAGCATTGTGACTTGCACCTATATGGACCTGTGTAAGCTGATGGGGGAAGACGTGGCTTTCGTACGTGAGTTGCATCGCTGTGCACTCTTTGCTGTGCGCTCTTTGGTATCCGAGGCTGAAAATCATTCTCCCAGTGGAGATATCCGACGCTGCGCTTTGGATCCGAAAATGGCACCCTAACCAATTTTCCTAAGCAGCCCTATGCACCCTCACCACATACCATGATAAAAACCCCAATTCATACATCCCTAGTCCTTATCGACAGCCTTGGACGTGCGTTTTTATAATGGCGTGAGCCCGAACCTGAAAAATCGAGGCTGAAGCTTTAGGGTTTAGGGAGGGTCTCTGCCCCTAATCCCCAAACTCCTAAACCCTAAACTTGAAACCATCCTAAAGTCGCACCCGGCCTGCTCAGGCCGTTCCCACCCATTACTAGGGTGGTCAGACACTGAAGAAACACGTCAGCCTATACACCTGTACTGGGTACGACAATGGGAGGAGCCTCTGGAGAATGAACGTTTTTGCGCCCCTCTTCCCGTACATCGGGAGGTACAGCTCTGCCTCCAGCCACCCAAGTAGGCCAAAACCGCAACACGGTACAAAGATTTTTCGGAAAACACCCTGGGTGGGTCCTGGCCTGGAGGCCTTGGAAACTTCTGGAGACTCATGGAGGGTCCTGGATTACTTGAAATCACAAGCAGAAAGACGATCTGATGTTGAGGTGGGAATTGAGGGCGTAACCCTAAACCCTAACAGGAAGTAATTCCGATGGTAGCCTGTGATGTCTCACAGCGGGTGGGGCATTTTGAAAAAAGCCCAGCTTCGATGGCTTCTTGGGCAACATCCACGAGGTTCGCTGGGCGAATGGATACTCAGCCCTGCGCAGGTAGACGCCCTAAACCCTAAACCCTAACCCCAAAGCTCCTGCACCCATAACCCGAGACCGTAGAATCTCGCAGCAGCCACACCCTGTCAGTGACACTTCTTAGACGCAGCATGTCTTGCATCCAGTGTATCTGCATAGCGAGTGCCCCGAAGGGTCAACTACATTGGACAATGGCCATAAACATATACATATATACATATATTACCATTGGCAGACATCCCACGCACAAAAATCTTGGGTAGCGTGTTTGTACCTACTCGCTTCTGGCGTTGAGGTTTCCGCTTCGTAGGTAGGGTCAATAATGTTGAGTCACGGTCTAAGGTATACAGTTTAGGTCTTAAAGCCTATGAAACCCTAAACCCTAAACCCTAAGTTACGGGTTTACGAATTACGGACTTGGGGGTGAACTCGAGTCCTGTATCGGCCCAAGGACGCAACTATCATGGGCCCATGTTTTGACGGCGAGTTTTCGAGATTCCCGCTGGGATAAACCCTAAACCCTAAACCCTAAACCCTAATTCCCGCTGGGATCCAAGAAGCTCAGGCTGTGAAAGGCGGATTAGCGGCCAGAAGGTCCTTATGAGCTGCAGACGAAACTGACCCTTCCACACGTCAGCGCTATGTATATGCGTATAATTCGGTTGCAGGTACGGAACTTTACTTACATAAGTTAATAACAGAAAACATAACTTTTACTGTATTTCCTAATAATATGGTACCTTGGTTTAAGGTCCGTGCCAACAACGCGGAAAAGGAAGCTAGCTATCATCCTCAGGAAACGTTGGAAAGGCCAGATTTCGTTAGGGACTCTCATGAATTCTGACGCCTTAAGCTGCTGCGCCTTGCTCCTTGATTTTGACCCAATGCTCTGTCTGCGTCACTGTTGGGCTTATTCAGGAGATATAATATAACCTGTTGCCTTGCTCCAGGGTCTCTCAGGGTACTACAAAGCTGCCAGACCCCTATAGTGCTGAAATTGCGGAGACCTACCTTAACGCCTAAACGGAGCTGCTATGCGCCAGCTGGTGGGGGTATATGATTGGGGCTCAGAATTTTATCCCCAAACACTGCCCTTCTCTCCACGACTGAAACACGTCAGAATGCCTGTACGATTGTTGAAGGCAAGTGTGAAGTGGCGTTGTGTTGTGCCATAAGCTCTAGGCCCGCGAACATGAGGAGTATAGCTGCAATCGGCCTGAGGCATTTGCTTTTTTTTCTCTTTGCGGGCTTCCAACAATTAGGGGCCCCATTTTGTGAGGGCCCCATAATGAGGATTATAGGCCGCCCCTTAAATGGAAACATCCAGTGGCACCCAAAAGAGCTGCGAAAAAAAGCCTGAGTAACAATCTATGCCTGCTATGTTCTGGAACATCCCGGCTTTCTGTATAGCATGTCTTATACCCAACAAGAAGACCACAAGACTAGCTTGCTCATTCTCAGCTCCCTATCGCAGAGCAGGCTACTACGCTAGCACTTGGGATCAGCATGCTGAATGCCAAGGTGGCTTGCTTACCCAACGTGCGCACGCAGATTCCCAATGATCCGAGTGCCTGAATAGTAGACAATTTGGGCCCACACGGGTCATTATGTCATTACAAAGCTATATACTGTGTGCCCAAATCGCCTACTATTTAGGTACTTAGATGCTGAGGGGACTCGCATATCCCGTTCGCCGGGAAATGCCTTGGATGTTTCGAAGCGCCTGGGCCCGTATGCAGCTTCCCTTCCCGTAGAATCGGGGAAGCATCCCAAACCCCACGCCCTAAGTGAGGCATCCCTTTGGCTCGGAACATAAAAAAGATGGACCATCCCCCACGGGGGGAGCAGATGCCAAAAGCTGCGATGCTGCCAGGATGACAGAAAAAACCGTGTTGTCTATTCTCTCCGCACGACAGATTGCCCTTGACCGCTTGGAGCTAGCAGCGTCCACTTCTGCGCTTTACACGTCTAATATGGTAGCTTCCCGAAATAATAGGTACCCAAATATAGACCCAAATATGTTATAGCCTTTTCTTATAGGGACCCCCAAAAGAGGTACCCCTAATTTTGGGAAACCCCCATATAGACCTTAGGAGGTGTCTGATATGCGGTTCAGGGTTTAGGGTTCAGGGGGTAGGGCTTAAGGTGCGACAGTCGGTGAAGTGAATGGGCAACGGCAGTCTAAATAGAATTGTAAACGGATGCCACAGCGATGACACATTGCCAAAACCCCCAAAGCTGATATCATGGAAGGACAGCAATGGAACAGGACAAATGTCGCACGTGTAACCTCGAAATATGATCTGAATCCAAGTCTGCGGAGCCCAAACAAATGCCAACCCTAAACCCTGAACCCTGGGCCCCTTTTTGCACCTCTACCCCTTGGTGCGGGGATCTCAACAGTGCATTCCGTAAAATTTTTCTGCAACCATCTCCAAACCACATTCCCCCAAGGCTCCAAACGCCTAACTGGGATGTCATGAGAGCTCATTGAGCTCCCTATAAACCCTAAACCAACTGGCACCCTCGGTGTTCCTGCTAGGGAGCCGGATGGTAGCCATGGGCCAACAAAAGGGCTTGGAACAACACATCTGGCTGCGTTATCAGGATTTTGCGAAACTCTATCTACTGCATACCCAGACCTCAGAAATAACTACTACAACAGCCTTTAACCACAAAATAGTGGGTATGAAGGCTATGACTATAAGCATATGCGAGGGCCAGGCGATCCTTATGAAGTTTAGCATGCCAAAAAGACATAAAGAAAAGTCCTTGTATCCATCAATGATCGAGGCATACAGTAGAGTTTGGAGCTTGCAGGGTTTAGGTTTCGGGGCTGCCTGCAACTCGTAGCCCTTTTTCAACGCGTTTGACTGATAATCACAAGTAATGGCCATAACTACTTGCAACCCCAATTACTTCTTTTAGAGGTCGTCATAACCCACGAAGTAAAGTAGGTAGCATAACCCTGGAGGCTTTAGGTAATTGGGGTCATGGTCTGCAGTTAAGCTACAGCTTGCAAGGGCTTACTGGCTGACAGCTCCCTGGTGCTCAGCAGTCAGGAACAAGAGCCTAGAGGGGATTCTATCAGGGCATCTATAGGGATTTATATCCTTCAGTCCCAAACTCCTAAGCATCAGGTGCACAAAGGCGGCTCCTGCGCTGCGGAGGAAAACAGTCCGACTGCATCTGGCATGTCTTCATTGGGGCTCTCAACGTTAACCCCAATAAGCTGTACTTTGTTTTATATGGGCCTCCTTGTGAGTGCTCTGTAACAATATCAACAGAGAAACCCTCTGAGCAACACAGAAAAACCATCTACTTGCGACAGCACCCTGTCAAATGCTCATTCGGCTCACACCAGACAATCTCACCTGCACAACTTTTATAGGAACAGCACTCATGCGCCAAGTAAACCTATTACGATGCACTGGCGTGATCTATAACAGCATTTAAGAAGCGACTATAGGATACTGCCTGGCAACAACTTGGATGTTTCCTACCCGGCTCTGTCAACTTCCAGACCAACCCCCAGTGACATGCTCAGATGCCCAGAGTGCAGGTCCAGAAACCAATTGAGTAGCGTTTTTTGGTGTTTGAACCTAATAAGATTGTATTCCTTGTATGAAGTACTATACCACAAAAGGAGGATACAATCTTACTCTATACTGGGTACCATAATATTCCCAAATAAGATACTACACAATTGGAAGCTACAAGCGCTCTCGGTTTATGGGAAAGACTGCCGTGGGAGACCCATGATTTCGGCAAGCATGACCCCGTCTGTATTGACATATGGAATGATGTATTCCAATTCAGCTACAGGCATCGTGAAAGGGAACGCCTGGGACATGAGCAGTTCTTCACAAACAAATCCTGCGACACACATTGTGATGTTTCCTACCAGATCGATACATTGTCAACAATGTCAAGTTCAAGCCACAATCTTTCATCAACTTTCATCATAGACCCTATACAAACCCCATGCGGTACAATTACTTGGCACAGCTACAACAGGCAATGCAAAGGCCCTGAGCTTTGAAATCGCATCTCGCGATCCGCCCCTTTCCATCTCTTGCTGACCGCTGCTGGTATCGTGACATTCGCATGCAGCACCCCTTCAGGAACCAACATGACCCCATTACTGCATTAGCGGTCTGGGTCCTAATCCTTCGCATAATCCCTCACGAGCACTACAGTCCCAATGCACTATCTGCAAACTCCCCACAAGAGTACCATGGCCCCAACACAGACCTATTAAACCCTGCTACCGTAATACCCTACACTTTCAACCCTGAGCATCATAAAGGCATGATAGTAGCTAGTCTGGACATACCATACCCCATGCCAGAACCCTCAGCCTCAACGCAAACGCTTACATCGACCTTACGTGACCTAAAATACCCTATCCCGAACCTAAGCCCTGATCCCCCAACCCCAACCCCTAACCCCTCACCCCAAACCCTAAACGCTGGACCTACTGTTTTTCGATGCGTGGAGATTTTGTCTCAGACTTCCTCCTCATGCACTTGGAAGTTGGGTGCTCCCGGCAAGGGGGGCCTCAGTGTGCCGGGGTACGCGGCCAGAGTTGCAATTCTTGGGAATATTCCAAACTCATATGAGCTAAAGCCCAAACTCCTAATATCCCCAAGTCAACCCTATACTACTCCCCTATATAGTCCCCTGTATAGCCCCTTTAAGGAATTTAGGTTTCAGCTCATCTATGAGTCTGGGAGACAATGACCGCGAACTCTTGGAGTTTCATGCCTAAGCCCTTAACCCTAAACCCTGAGCCCGAAAGGTAGGGCTTGGTAGCCTGAGCCCAGAAGAGTCTATGCCCATGCCACTTGTTTGCCTACAAATCTTTTTGCGTGAGTGACAGTGACTGGGCAGCACACCACGCTCACACCGGTTTAGGGTTTAGGGCTCCACGCCCGCAAGTAACACCTATCTACATTAGGCCCCAAAGTCTATAAATGTTACCTACGTTGGGCTATT
This sequence comes from Symbiodinium pilosum, assembly GCA_905231905.1. Lineage (NCBI taxonomy): Eukaryota > Dinophyceae > Suessiales > Symbiodiniaceae > Symbiodinium > Symbiodinium pilosum. The sequence goes on along the minus strand of CAJNIZ010046341.1, from coordinate 34,165 downwards.
TGGAACCCCACGGTGTAGTCGTCAAGCAGGACAAGTAAACAAAACACGACATTTAGGACTAAACTTGCCCTTAGGGTCCAAGTACCCAAATATTGGGAGCCTTAAGTACCAGAAACCATTCTGATTACATATAGTGCTTTGGGACCTGAAGCCCCGCAATGGCTCTGAAAGCTTCAGGGCTGTAGAGTTTAGTTTCAAGTAGGCGCAGGATGGTGGTTCATGGTCCGAATAAAAAGAAAAGGGCTTGAACGAACTCTCCCCTATATTTACATAAGGACCCTCCGGACGTTTGCACTACACTTGTTCCAAGATGGTGTTGCTTTTGACAGAATAGCTCTGAAGAACTTTAGGCAAACTTGCCACGACATCCTATTCAGGTGCATCAAACTCTAACGTTTCCATGACTTTGTGGCATTGCCACGCGTGCTGCTGCATGGCAGAGTATATTGAAATTCCTCCTGAGCTTGCCGCGGCCTTGTTTGGTGTGATCGTCCCATGAACATTCCCTTCAAATCAAGCAGATCCGTCGAAGAACTCCCAAAGCCCCCTAGACGTGGTATTTTCCCCAAATAGAGGGACCCCAATATAGACTCCTAACATGCTATAGTCCTTATTCTTGGGACCCCCAAACTGGTACCCCATATAGGCAAAGGTACTTGCACTGCATAGCCGCATTACCATCTTCAGCTTTGCTCATGAGGGGTTTAGAGGAAAAATGGGCGGCTCAAGCCACGAGTGCTCAAAGACAGAGGTCCAGCTTTTGCCTGTAGGGGGGAGCTTTAGTTGCATAGTCTGCAGCTCCTGCAGGAATGCAGAGGGGGAGCCATGGATTTGAGGTTACATGTTTTTGCGACGTGGCCTGTGTGTGTGTTTTCCATGATGGTCTTCTTCGCCTAGCCAGCACTCAACTGGCAAGACACAGTGACTGCCATCCAGGGTGAATGGGCACAGAACAAAAGCTCAGCTAACGTTTTTTGCTACCCTTGGCCGCGGACCTTGTTCAGTAGCAACGTGCAAAAGTTAGCAGTTTTGCGGCTAACTTTGGTTCAGAGTTGGTCGGGGCGGGGTGGCAGTGTCTTCAGCAGAATTTCACAGAGATTTTGCATTTGCAAAGGGGCCTCACCTTTGAAGAGACGCCAGTTAGGAAGCACCTGTGGCAGCCACGCCTTTGGGCTGAGGAAACTGGTGTTCCTTCCTGGTGGCGTTGCTGCTTAGTGCTGGCAGGTTGCATTTGCATTTTGGCCTCTGTTGAGGGATCAGGCAGCGCTTTTTGGCTTGTCAGCAAATCCTTGACGGGTAAAGCAACACCTTGCCTAAGGCAAGGCTTGATGCAGCCTTGCCTGGCGCTGCCCCTGGCAGCCCTGGCAGGAGTAGGTGCTGGCATGCCTGCTGTTGCCCTTAGACCTTTGACCTGGTAGATGGGTTTGACACAGCCGCCCACCTCCTACTGTGTTACATGGAGGAGGATGCCCTTCAGGCAGGCCTCTTTCCGCGGTTTAAGTAAAGCCTTGTTGCTTTGTTTTTTATTGGCATTTGCTAGTTTCGTCAGCTGGCGGTACCCATCCAGCCGTAGGCAGGCAGATTAGCCTTTCCTACCGTTTAGGATGCGCCTTTCAATTTAAGGTTTAGGATGTGCGGAGGCCCCTTCGGCTTGTGAGCTACGAGTTAGCAGAGATATGTTTGGCTCTTGTTTGGTTTGGGGTTTGCGTTTCTGAAGTGTCCAGAGGGCTAAGAAACCGGCTTGAAGAGTTTAGAGTTTAACCAGCCTGCCTTCCGCGTCTCTAGACTGAGGGTAGTGAACCTTGTACAGCCTCTCACTGGTTGAGGTTTAGAAGCCTGGGCGCAAGTCTTGCGCAGCCTACCTCGTCTCAGGACTGACGAGGGAGTTGTACAGTTGTCTGGTTGGCATTAGTGATGCCTGTAAAGCTCACACTAAGGTGGCCACCTACCTTCTAGCTGGAGAAGATCAGCAGTAGCTGATTAATCGATTAATCAATTCATTAATTTGTATGTAATGGACTAAGGCCAACGGCCGCGGACTCAGACACGCGTGAATGTTAAGAGAGGTTACGGTTTGGGTTCAGGGTTTGGGGTTACAATTGTCATATTGCTGTGTTGCATGTAACTTCGCCCCTGTTCTTGGAAAACCCAAGTACAATCCCGTGGGACATGGTTCTTCCTGGGTTACTCAACCCCCTTCTGGCTCACCTGTAGAAGCTTGTGGAGGAGCTGCGCGACAAACCTAGAAGTCCCAAGACCCTAAGCCAGAAAGCCACCAAAAATGAAACCCTAACACAGGAAACATTCTGTCCCCTCAGCTCCGGCCTGAAAGCCTCCAGACCACCAACCTTACACCCCAAACCGAAATGGCCCAGCCCTGAACCCGAATCCCTCAACTTTTTTGTGGTAGCAAGGAATGAAGGAATGGAAAAGAACATGGACACGCTACATCATTGGGGACTATATAGGACTACTACCTACTACAGGATCCCTTCTTTCATCCCTTGCTAGCCCAGAAGTAAGTAAACCGGAAACCTGAACCCCAGACCCTAAACACAACACCCTGAACCCTAAACCCGAAACTCTAAGCCCTAAACCCTAAAGCTTAACAGTTCCGGATCACCTCTCCGGACAGACAACTGCAGGTGCAGCAACTCCTGTTTCGGATGACACCTGGTTTCAGGTTGACGGTTTGGGGTTGTAGGGCCTAAACCTACACCCCAAACCCTGAACGGTACCAGCTTTCTAGGGGTCAATCGTTGAGGGGCCACGCAGTTTGAGACAGACCCAGTTGACTTGGGAAAGAATATTCCAGGTCCTGAAAGGTATATACACCAGTATATACCCTATTGTACTACAGTAGTTTCCAATTTCTTGTCCATTATCCCTATATAACTGCCCTGTATATATGTATATGTACATACCCTATTAAGATTCGAGGTCCCTAAGGATTGTCCTGTGCTCCTTCCGGCTAACCAGCAACCCCATAAGAGTCAAAACTGTCGCTCTACAAACCAAGACCCTCCCAGCACCCGTAACTGGGGTTGTAGAGCGCCCTAGGGTTGGATACTTTGGCCCACATAGGGGTAGTTGGAGGGTTTAGGAACAGAACAACAAGATTGCAATTGCGAGCATGCTCTGACAGAGCCAAGTGCCTTAACTTGGCCGGCGCGAGATGATGATGACAGTCTGGGACAGCTCATGTGAGCTGTAATCTAAACTCCTAGTATTGTTAGTATCCCCTGTAATACTCCCCTATATAACCCCCTTCAAGGAATTTAAACTATGGGTCATGTGAAGCTTGTCTTGCATCAGTGCAGTTCCCACGGTCGAAGCGCACTACCCAGGTCGAAACCAACTCTGTCCACAGACCAAGTGCTGATACTCAAAGCTGTAACACTGTTAGAAGAATGGAAGCCCACACGCTGGGGCAGTTGTGGGTTCCCCATCAGCTAAACGCATGTAGATGCGAGTTACTAAGCAAGCCTATCAGGCGTCAGTCGCAACATCAACCCAAACGTACACATCCACAATATTCCCTTGACCCTAGACCCTGAAGCCCAGACTCGAACAAATGCAGCCGTTCCATGCTTGGAGGCAGAGGGTATGTGCGAACCCATGAGCGGGCTTGAAGATCAAACATGCGCAATAGCTCTAGACTGAGACCTTCTAAGCAGGAGGCTTCAAATTTCAGCTTTAGGTTAAGGTTCTGGGGTTCCCTTTCATGTTAGACGCCATGGGATCTTGAGGAATCCTTCAAGAGGGACCGCCATTCGTTGAAGTATCCCATACCTCTGTGCTCAACGCTTCAATGCTAATTCGGTCACTGTCGCTCTCCTCAAAACAGCTTCTCTTTTCAAAACCTTCGCAAGGAAAGATGATTCTTCGCTCTGTCACAGGCAACCGCATGACATGTGACAAGACCTGGTCGCATAATATCAAGTCGCCATGGAGAAAAAGACCTCAACTGTAACATGCTCGGAGTTCAATCCCTTCTTAAACGCAAGTCACCTGAATGAAACATCCCTCACCGCAGCTGACCACCAAATGAACAAGTGATGATCAAAATGATAATAAAGCTAAAAAATGCTGGTAATACTAGTACTTATTATGAAAATATGTGTAATAACAGTAAGCATAGTAGTAATAGTAATGGTAGTAGTAGTAGTAGTAGTAGGTTTAGGGTTTAAGGAAGGACACGGGCATACTACCGAGCTGCTGAGTTCCGGCCCCGACGCGTTAGATCCGTTCAAACTGCTGTAGCATGAATATATGCCAAAGCTTGGTTGCTCTTAAGGAACTCCCGTTAAGTAGATATAGGGGTTCTAAAGCTTGTATTGGGATAATGTGAAAGAAAATGGAAACTACTACTTAGGGTTTAGGGATATAGTCCCCCTTAAGTAGATAAACTAACTACGGGACATATGGTGATCTTATTCTAATATACCCAAAGCCGTATTGTATCTACTCCGGGGGGACTATATCCTAATACGGGTATGTAGTAGATAGCGGAGTTCCCCCATTATCGTGGCTTAATTTAAGTGCCTTGAAGGCAACCCGGAACATATGGGGTCGCATTGACCAGGGGAAATTCTTTATTGCACCAATCACAAACAAGGTTGTCTGAGGAACAGTCTGCTTCTTGTTGAAATAGCCAAGTGGCTGCTAGGAGAGGAAAGTTACTCTGCGCCAAGCCTATATTTCAAGCATCCTCGCAAGCACCGTCGCCCTCCAGAAACATTTTGTAAGTTACCCAGAACAACGGTATGAAAACTTGAGTGCCATCTTCAATCCCAGCCAGTCGAGGCTAGTATAGGACATGAATCCAGGCTTCGTACACATACTGTACACATACACATGTACATACAAATTCACAAACGTATGTACACCCCATGCTCTGTCGAAGCATCATGGATCACAGAGGAACAGCGTAAGAAACTCCTCCTGCTTATGTGGTAAGCACCCTAAATACCCAATCCCTTTGGCCAGCCTCTGCCACGCTGCGCAGCGTATGTGGCTGCGCAGACTCCAAACATAAATCAGCCTCATCCATCCTTCAGTTGATTCACGAAGCCCTCCTTACCCTAAACCTTAAACCCTAATCGTTTAGGGGGGGGGGTACGGCCACAGGCTCCCGCAAAAACTTGGAAGTTGGCTGCTCAAGGACTCAGGATGCTGTTCCTAGGCCTCACCCAAGGCTGCTATGCAATTAGTTTGTTTTCGGGTTTGTGATGGTCCTTTGGTAAGGTTTATCATGTAGTACCCAAAAAGGAACTGCATGAGAGGACCTGGGTAGGCTTTCTCTGGAAAGGATCAGGATTTAGGGTTTAGGGCACTTCGCTGTTTCCTCAATATGGCTCCAAAACAGCAATCTGAAACTAAAGAGGCGTGAGTTGCGAAAGATTCTAAACGCCCAAATTCTTGTAATCCTGCATTTTAGGGATCCCATACTGGGACCCCCTGATGCTGACCCTGATTTAGTGTGAAGGGCCTAGGGGCTTATGGTACAGGTCCCCCCTGATCTGGAACTGTACAAGGCAACTGGCAGTCTAAAACAATACATGCACAATGACTCGCAAGAAGGCCACCGAAAAAAGGACGGAAGAGGCTCGGAACTTAACAGTTGAAGATGAAGAAGAAACCCTAGATTCGTAGACGCTAAGCCGCCTCTGACTCTCCCCCTCCCTCCCCTGCGGGCTCAAGTTACTATCAGGCGCTCACAAGCATGTACCTGCTGGACAAACACACACACACAGACACACACACTTGCTGACCCCCGGAAGGGTTAGGTTCTAGAGTTACATTCTCCGCTGTTCCTTTGACATGCAATGCTGCGCTCTTCAATGCTTGAAACCCGCGTTTTGGAAAATTGGAAAAAAGAAAAGAGACCAACTTTCATGGTGGATAAAGGTCCTGTCCACCTTCTTGCAGGTACGCCAGACTGATCATGTCTGGTATCGCCAGGATGACTAGCTTTGTCGGCGCAAGCTATCATCCTGGGCTGGTACCCCCCGCAGCATGAAGAATGTTGGATACCTTCGAAAACATGTTTGTCACACACACGCTGCCCCCATGGTTGGGAGTAGTCGTGTTTGGTCAAGCATCTGTGGTTCGCTGGGAATCAAGTTAGTTGGAAATCAAGTTAGCAAGTCAGAAGCCATGTTGCGAACTGTTTGTGGCAAACGAACGCACGGTTGGCTGCAAAGTCCGGTGGCAAACAAGCTTCGGTGGGAATCAAGTTACCTACCCGGTGGCAATCAAGAAAGGCTGGTCGCAGTTGCAGGAGTTTAAATGCGGATGAAGCATGTCTCGCCTGGTCGAAACAAGAGCCATGCCCGGCACTTTGACAGAAATCCAGTCGAAGACACACTTGCTGACCCCCGAAAGGGTTAGGTTCTAGAGTTGCATTCTCCGCTGTTCCTTTGACATGCAATGCTGCGCTCTTCAATGCTTGAAACTCGCGTTTTGGAAAAAAAGGGAAAGAGACCAACTTTCATGGTGGATAAGGGTCCTGAGTACGCCAGTCTGATCAGGTCTGGCATCCCGCAGGATGACTAGCTTCGTTGGCACAAGTCATCCTGAGCTTGTGCCCCCTGCAACATGAAGAACGTTGGATACCTTCGCAAACAGGCTTGTCACACACACACACACACAAACTAGACTTCAGAGTACGCGTGTGATACACCTTCGAACTTACAACCCTTGAACTGACGTCTAAGATGGCCCCTAAAGCCCAAACTCAAAGATGGCCCCAGGACCCAAACCCTACACCCCAACACCCTAAACTAAGCCATCAGGCCTAGATTGACCTTAAATGGGGTATTAGTAGCCAATGCAGACACCAATCCCTATAGTAGCCCCCATATTCCCTACGCACAAACAGCAAGTAAGCTTATCCAACAAACGGCCTTTTGAGAGGACCGCGGACTGGGGCCATGGTTTTAGGGTTTGGGGGTTTCATGGTTTAGGGAGCAACTGAAAGAAGATGTCACCCCGCAGATGTGCTATGACTAGTAGCGATGACAGTAGTATCCAATAGTGATACTGGCAAGCGAAATATTCATTAACCCTAAACCTGTCCAGAGAATTCATGCTCCCACCCTGGCGCTGTCAGTCTACAAATGTTGCCTACCCTGCACCTCAATGATTATGTATCAAGCCTACTTTGGGCTGTATCTGGAGCCTAAACCCTAAACCGGCCGATACCCTTCTTCACAGCCCATACCCTAAACCCCATATCCTTTTGCCGTGGCTTGTCCTAAACCCTGAACCAATAAATGGGGGAAGGGATTCGTGGTAGTACTAACCCATTCCTGAGCCCATGGCAATTGGGCTCGCCTTTTCGCCTCCGCAATGACCTTGTTTAGGGTTTAGGGTCTTAGGGTGGGTTTAGGGTTTTAGGGTGTTAGGGGCAGGTGGCTGGTTTTTCCTAGGTAAGCATATACTTCAGACCACCAGTGCTGTCCAATTCTCCAGGACTGTAGGATAGCACGCGTAAATAACTTGGGTTCGTCCCTACCTTTTTTGGGGGGAGATTAAGGGTTTCAAAGTTCGGAAACAATGAAAATACAGTCCAGGATGAAGGACCTGTGGTTTCGGTACTAGTTGGCTGCACCAAAGAAGGACAACATAGAAAACAAATCAAACTTGAAGATGGCTCATGGATGCAGCATGGATGTTGCTATGGTTTGGGCATGGCTGCTCTGATTGGCGTCTGCGCTAGAACATGGACGTTATTATGGTCTGGGGATGGATGCTCTACTTTTCGTATGCGCTAGAAAGTGGTCTTCATTCTGGTTTGAACATGTTTGAACATTCCGCAACTCTAAGAATGCGTGAGCCCCACAGCCGCGGACGGGTATCCAAAATGGCTGCCTGGAGCACCACCATGCAACACAACACTGTCAGCAACTGTCAGATAGCTCGATGGATAAACTCCCGGAGCACTCCGCGGACAACTTTCTGACACCTTCAGAACCCTAAACACCCTGAAAACAAACCCTCAAACACCCAGGCTCTTTAAACTTTTTTCTGCCTAATAGCCCCAAACCCTAAACCCTACGCCCCAAATATTAAGCCCTCAACCCAACGCCCTAAACCCTAAGCCCTAAGCCCTGAACCCTGAACCCTAACAGTTTCGTATATTCACCTTTTTACAGGATCTAGGTGGCTCAGGTGGAGCTCTTGTTTTTGGCCCTGCCCGTAGCATAGTGACAGCATGTTGAGGCTGTCACTCCTGTCTTCTTGGCCACATGGAGTTTAGGGTTTGAGGTTTAGGCTTGTAACTATTTTGAGGGTACCTAAATCAAGGGCCACAGTATGCTGGCGTCTTTATTGGGTCCCCGTAGGTATGGAAACCCACATTCTTGAATCCATGCCGCATTCCCTGAACAATGACTTCAAACTTTAACCACGTCCTCAGCCCTACATCTTGAACCTTAACCCTGCTTAACCTACAGTCAATCTTTCCCAGATAAGTGATGGACATGGGTTCCTTATAAAGGAATATATGATGAGGGACTATGCCAAACTATAGTCCACCCTTACTGGTCGCTTGGTAGCCCTATTAATGACACCAGCTCACATGAGCCATTGTCTGAACTACTAGCATCCCCCTTAATACTCCCCTATATAACACCCCTTTAAGGAGTCTGAACGGGTGTTTTGTGGAGTGTACCGGAGCAGGCCCGGAATGTTTTCCCTGGGTTTAGGGATCAGGGTTTAGGGTGCTAAAAGAAAGTAAAGATACCCAAATGTTCGGCACGCAGCTGAAGACAACCCTTTTCATAGGTACATGGATTTTCCTAGGAATGTCTCAAGATGTGTATTGCAGCTACCAGGTCTTGCGCAGATGAATGTTGGCATGCTTCGCGCATGTGTCGATATCAGGCCATGTTTCGGGGCAGCAAAAAGTAGAAACGTGCCTCCTTACCTTTTCCTGACACCTGATTTTTTGGAATCACCTTCACCCTAAGGCTCCATGTAGGTACTATTTATAGGGTTTAAGGCCCAATGTAGGTATTGTTTATAGGGTTAGAGCCCCAGGGTCATGGAGGTGTTCAGTCTAAAGCCCAGTACCAAGGTGCGCCACGCAGCACAGCCAGGCGAACGCAGAAGCGCCGAACGGTCCTGGCAAGAGCGCGACTGATGGTAGGGACCGCGATTGGCCAAGTCTCCGCAAAAACAGAATTCCCCGCCCCAACACAATCAACAATCTACCCATTACATCGTCGTATCTTCTTGGTCACATTTCTTGGTAGGCGGTCGTGGGGGGCTTGTTACATTCAAAACGGGATTAAGGAGGCCTTGCAAAGCTTATTCATCCAGGGTGTAGTGTCGGATGATTGTTGTCATAAGAAATGGTAGTTTCCCAAAATAAGGGGACCCCAATATAGACCCCAAAATACTATAGTCCTTAGTCCTTATTATAGGGACCCCCCAAAGGCTACAAACTACCATTTGGGGGTGGCCTGTGAGGAGGCAGCTTTTCAGAGCTCAACAATGATGCTGTTTTTGCTCCATGAACCCACATGGGCGTCTGTCAAAATTATGGTTCCTTTTTGGATCCATAGTATAATACGGCACCTAATATTTAGGGCACCCAAAAAGGGACCATAATTTTGACAGCCACCCACATCAAGGAAGGCTCCCCCCAAATCCTACTCGAGATTACGTCGGCTATCCACTCTGGGCTCTATAACCGCTCAGTGCTTAGTAGGGAACCCGTGAACGTCATGCTTCAACGCACGCCACCACACAAGCAACAGGCAAACTCATGCAAATGCAAACTCGGAACCTCAGCATTGAAACCCCTACACCAATGTTCCCTGCGTTTCAGGGGTCTGGGGGCTACCGCTTAGGATTTTGAGAGGCTGAATTCCACATTTCGATAGTGAGACGTGAGTGAGCCAGGGTGGCACCTTTTCACATGTCCTGCTCCCGAAAAAATTGCTACTGGAAGGAAGACGCAAGTCATTTCTCCTCTAATCTCTCAGGATGATCCCATGCCCCAAACCAACAAAAGACAAGGAAAAGCATGACCGTACATGAGCGTCCGTCTGAACTTCGGGGAACATGTCCACTTTGCTGGGCTCTTTCTTCGGAACCTGCCTATATCCAAAGCGGAGTCGGAGGTCCTAGACCAACAGAAGTCGAGAAACCCACAACTGCCCCAAATTTACTGGTGCTTTAAGTGGAAGGGGGGGAGTGAAAATGGTGACGATATGAACGGGCCATACGGGGATTCCTATGAGGTCTGCTCGCCAGGGAAACCCCTGAGCGCTGGGTGCCTGCCCAGCTCAGGGCAGCTATACTCTCGTCGCTGGATGACGCCCATCCTTGGGCGTGTAGAGTTATTATAATCATAATAATTATTATATTATTGTTATTATATTATTATTGTTGTTATTATTATTAGTATTATACATAATTATTATGGAGTTCAGGGTTCCCCACAACCCGGCTCCAAACAGCCCTAAAATCCACACACTACGTTGCCCAGTTACTACTTCTAGACTTAGAGCCCCAGAGCGAAGGCGTCTATGATTTTGACAGGCTCCCATGGGGTGGGGGGGAATCAAGAATCAAGCACAAATTCAGAATCGGGGATCAAGAAAACTTAAAATCAGGATCAACAAATCCAAGTGAGGTAATGTGAGGGCGTCAAAGAGCGGAGGGGCTAGGGGGTGCTGCCAACCCCCTTTGCAAACAAGCGAGGAATTTTTGGGGTGGGGCTTTACTACTAGACATGATGCAGGTTCATGCAGAAAAAGAGCGACCGCGTTGGGGGGAGAAAGCCCCCTTTGCCAACCATTGAGGACTGTGGCAGTTGCTGTTGATGAGGATTCGTTGTTGGACATGATACGGGCTCATGCTTCTATAAAGGCCGGGGTGGGGGGGGAAGGGGCGCGCAATCCCTTATTTGGGATTTGAGAACCATTAAGGAATGTGGCCATTGTTGAGGCTTTACTCTAGACTATTAAACATGCTACGGGTTCACGCTTACAAAAAGGTAGTGGGTTCGGGGCGGAGCAGCCCCCCAGTTTTACAAACAATTGAAGAATGTGGCATTGGTTGATGAGGAGTCACTATTGGACAGTTCATGCTTTGATGGAGCATGATGAAAATCATCGAATGTCACGCACGTGATGAAATTAGCGAGCATGAAGAATGATTATGAACACCTGGTGAAAACCATGGTGAAAACTCATACCACTTCTTGAAAAGTTGGAAAAATCATTGGATATGATTGAAATACTTAAAACTATGAAAATGATTGAGCATGCTGAAACATGAAGAGATTATGTTTTAGAAAACATGACGTGGAAATTACTGAATGCCCATCAGAATGCTGAACAACAATGAATATTGATGACAAAGTATGAAACTAAGAAACCAAGTGAGACGATGAACACAAGTGAACATGATTAAGAGATCTGAAAATCATGAAACAACTTCCAAAAAAGCTCGTGAACAAATATGTCTAAGGCTGCAAAACCTCCGAACTAGGTACCTGTAGCTCACCAGTCTGCTGAAGGAAACCCTAACCCCTACACTCTTGCGCAGCATCTGCCAATCATAATAAACCTGCTTACATCTTGTTGGGTCCGTGCTCAAGGTTTTGTGCTTTGCGGGGAAGGGTGCGCATTGCAATCCCTTGCATTCGATTCATGACTGCACATATTTGAGAATGCTGTTCGGAGATGCAGACGCAGACTGCCTTTGCGAGCGCAAGTCCCTGGACTAAACGCGCGGAAGTCATGGTGGGCTTATGCCCAGTCTCGCCCCTAAACCCCTAAGCGCTCTCGAGTGGCAGTGGGATACCTGTCAATTTGTGGAATCTTCCGGGATGGAGCGATGATGTTGATACATCCGAAGACCCACCCCATGAATCCCAGGCAACGTTGTCATCATGCCCACGCTGCAAAGCCCGTGCAAGATAGGGGTTATATTGGGATGATGATGCAAAATGAAGTGGAATCTACTATTCAGAGTTACGGGTCAAGATAGATCAAGCCGAACATCACCTCATGCCCATCCACATCTACCGAATATGACTTAGTTCTCTTACCTCGTTGTCCCAATTACCCAAGGATAGCCTTTAAACCCCCAAACAATGGATATGTAGGCTGTGATTGCGGACATTTGGGAGCGCTTGCTAGAAGCCGCCTATGTAACTTCAGGACACTGTAACAGGGCCCCCTCACACTGTTCTGCTTCAAGGGTGTCATGCTGTGGCATGATATGACCCATAATCTAAACTGCTAGTATCCCCCCTGATAAGCGCTAGAGTAGTCCCCTACATAGTCCCTTATATGACCCCCCCCTTGAAGGAGTTTAGACTATAGCTCATATGAGCCTCTGCAGAATGGCTCAAGCATTCTGGGCTTACTAAGCTCAAATACTGTCTTGATCAGCAGTCGTCATGGGTCAGTAGGTACCACTACGAACTCAAGCATGGATGTTGACTTTGAATTAAGGCCTCCCCCCCCCCCCCACATTTATGAAATCTCGCCGCCGGAACACAGTAACAAACACCACAAGTATAGAATCCCGAAAACTTTGATTTTCTTTCAGGGCAACGATTTCCACTGCATTTAGTTGACTTTAACTTGATGTTCAAACCTACATTTTTGGCATTAGTTTTCCCGGGCTCCCCCAGATCGGAGATCGATCAATCGAGCGGGGGGAGGGGGGGGGGGGTGGGGGGCGGGAATTATGAATGCGAAGCCTTCTAGACCTCAACCAGGGTAAAGAAACCCTATGTTTATGTGTACATAAGGTTGCATGTTCAACAAGAACGCCACTCTGTTTGTCGAAGACTCAGGCTATCTCGCGTAAGGTACAAGACCTGGCATGCACCGGCAGAGACCATGAAGCATCCCAAAAATGGAACCCCCAGTAATCTCCTTAGGGTTAAAGGCTTATGATTACCGCAATGTGGTCATGGCCTCGCCTCTTTGGGGTCCATTTTTGGGATCCCGAAGGATTCTGGGAGGGCCACAGGACATGCTCTCAAGTTCAGTCCTGGCATCTACAAGCAAGCTTCTGCGTTTCTGTTTTTCTTACTAGTTGTTGCTAGGCAATGACAGAGTAGAAATAGAAACGGAAACTGTTCTATCTTGGGGGCAATAGAGCCATGGCCTTTGTATTTAAGGCCCTGGCTGACAGAGGGATCCGTTTCTCGGTTCTCCACCATTACTAGCAGTCAGAAGCTTCTGGCTTTACAGCACAAGATTACAGTTTAGGGTTTAGGGTTTACAATCTGAACTCCTAAAGAACTCCAATCCGAGTGGTGAATAATGAATGTCGATCCCTGATTAATAAACGCCCTCCCCTTCAGGGCCTTAAGATGAGGATCCCGATTATAATCCCTATCAAGGGGAAGGGGTTTATTAATCAGCGGTCTACACTAATCAGGAACATGTCAGGAAGCCATGTTTTTTGCTCGAAATAAGGCCTAGGGTTGCAGGGGATTTAGGCTTCAGGGAACCTATACAGCTAACATAGCCCTGGTCCTTGCCTGGTGGGCTTTGAATTCAGCATCATTGATGAAAGTTTGATGTCAAGGGGCTTTATGAGAAGCGTGGTTCCCGTAATAAGCTCTGCGCCTGGGGGCACAAGATCGACAAGCCTGAACCCTAAACAAATAAACCTCTGAACCCCTAAACCCCTAAACCATGAACGTCTAAACCCTAAACTTCCTAAACCTTAGACCTGCCAAATCTTGGGATCTCGAACCCGGGCATGCGCCTTGCACATTCACACCTTCCAGTCTAAAGATGGGTTTAGGGTTTAGGGACGCTGTACGTCCACAAGCCATGAACAAGCAACAGCAAACCTTTGAATGTTGGCTTTGGGGCTTCTTGTCTATATGCTTTTGGCCACACAGGCTTCGCAGCTCAATGCTACCCAATCCCACACACCTCAGAATCATTACCTGAATCCTAAGCCGCAAACACTAAGCGCCTCAATGTATGTGAGCGCATAGCCGCAGACTGGCCGAATCAGGGATGTGTCAGAGAGAATAAAATCTTCCCCCCACACCTGAATTGGCCGTGCAAGACGGTTTAGGGTTTAGGGTTTTGGCATTGTTCTGCGTCTTTACTGCAGGAAGCTGTTCTAGATCTTTGCGAGAGTATCCTTTCAGGGACCCGGGGAGCTAGGCAATACCTCAACCCCCAAAGTATGAATAATCGCCTTTTGTGTTATTTTTTAAAGGTTTTTGAGCTATTATCTTACCTACTTTGTGGATCCAGGTATACTCTACCCGCCAGTATATCATCTCTTCCGCACTACGATTTGTAAGAAGGCTCTACCTAAGCCATTGGTAACATCTGGGCCTACAAAGTACGGCTTGCCGGAAAAACCCTAAACCCTAAACCGTCTTTTGAAGGGCAGCTACCTGGCGCAAACACAAATTTCCATCTACCTCGACGCTTCTACGCTACAGTGCCTTTGTTGCGGCGCGATGATTGCGGCAATATTAGGCGTTGTACAGGGATAATGGAAGAGATAATGGAAACTACTATAGCGTATTGGGGTTGTATAGGGTTTTAGGTTTAGGGTTTAGGAGTAGTGTGTCTAGTATCGTCTGTTGCAAAAGTAGGTACCCTAAGAACGGGGTAGTACAAGGGTTTCGGCAAGAGGCCTGGGTACTTCGCAACTGTTCCTTGCTTTGTTTTGCAGTTCTTTTGGGCATCTGTAAGGAACGCTGCGACTGTAAGTCTGACCTCCACAGTGCTGGGGCCTCTGAAACGCAAAGCCGACATGAACCCAGAATAACCCTACTTGTTTTTACGGCTGCCTTGCGCTACCGATGCTTGTGCTGTACAGCTTGAATGATGTTCATGGCGCCACTTCACGCAAACCCTAGACCTTGACCCTAGACCCTATAATCCCTTGAAACCAAGTGATGGCCGCGAAACAGCGCCGTGGTAGCCCACTCTGCTATCCAGGGCCACAATACCTTTAGGGCTTGGGTGTTCTGGGTTTTTTTGGTTTAGGGCTTGCGTGTTCTGGGGTTTAGCGGCTTAGGGTTGCGTGGGGTTTGGTTCAGGGGGGTTTGACGTAGCCAAACCTGGGAAAGCTGATTCCTCCATAACAGGCATGCACCTGTAGCGGCAAACAAGAGAGAGCACGTTGACCCAAGCATCAGGTATGCTTTCTTGCTGAGGTGGCGTTCTTGCAGAACATGCGCGTGCTTGCTCCCTTTGCTGTTTATTCGGGCATTCGCTTCCTTCCTGATCTGAAATCAAGACCTGCCCCTTGCACCTGCGTCGGCCTTTGTATGCCGCATGCAAACTTCAATAGATGTTGTTGGCTGATTTTCTTGTCGGTCTTCTCTGGGGAGTCGCAACGCCGTACCCCGTCGCCCGCGCCGACAAGCCTCTGTCACACACCTTTGAAATGCGGGGCTTGTTACATACCTCTTGTCGCGCGTTGTCGCGTGGCTATAAAACACTTGGAATACCCATGGTATTGCAGGGCTCGTCGTGCCAGGCGCGCCCGAGTAACATACCCCTTCTCACGTTTTTTCTCCCGTTTGTGGGCCCGGGCCTTGTTACAAGCCTTTCGTTTTGACCCGCTCCCTTCTGAGTCGCACCTACCTTGATGCGCTCCCTCTCTCTCTCCCTTATTCATACGTGTGTGTGGGTGTATATATATTTAGATAGAGTGACTGTTTTGCACTTGGCCGTGCTTGCTGCCTGGCCCGGTATTTGCTCCTTCTCGGTCTTGCTACCGAGCCGCGCATACCTGAACGGAGCGCAGGCAGTAGCAAGCACCCTATGCCCTCAGTGGCCAATGTTTCGGCCCGAAGAGAAAATTCTGGGAATGCCATTGCGCTTGCTAAGCATAACGCTCTGTAGGAACAGCGTGCTTGTTCGGATGATGTGGTTGTCAAAGGTGGCGCGTCTCGTCGGCGAGCAGAGAGGGAGAATTTCAGCGGGCATGCTATCACCAGAATAAACTATAACATACCATGATATACTACTGTTTAGGGTTTTGTTTTGGAGCTGCTGGCCTAATATGCAGGCTGGATGACCTCGTCACTGCGCTGGCACCGCAATCTCGACTGGAAGTGCCAGTGTTAGCCACATATGTGGGGGCTCCCAAAATCATGGGTGCTTTCTTGAGGTCCCTATAATACGGACGATAATATTCTGGTGTCTATATTGGGGTCCCCCTGTTTAGGGAAACTCCCATACCAGGTCTGAACAAGCATTCTGGAAGCTTGAAAGGAGGCAGGGTGAGCAGGATTGATTACACCATCCTGAACTTCATACAAACCTTCCACAGCTCGTAACGACCTCGAAGAATCCATTTTCTATCTTCCAGGTAGACTCTCAGCCTCATACAACCCAACATACTGCTTCGCGGGGGCTCTCTCTCCAGAGAACCGCATCTTTAGTTTGATTGAGGAGCTACCTTAATCAGGATCCCTAGTACATTCTGTAGCTAATTGAGGTTGAGCTCCCTCGGGTTCAGTAGCACCATTTTCAGACAAGCGGCCCTTGGAGAGAATGTACAACACCTGGACCACTGAGTGGATGGGGCGTTTGGAGGTAGAGGGTTCGTAAGTACATTGAGAATCCCTAGTCGCCTACTTGCGGAGTCTACCCTGAACCCTAGACCTTTGAATGCTGAGCTTGAGCTTGCTTATTTGAACCCAAAAGACCGCATGCATAAACCCTAACCGTACACCCTGCACGGGTCAAAGCGTGGCCTTGAATGCCAGGCTCCTATGAGTCCAAAGATCTTAAGTTTAGGGCATAATTACCAGGCAAAGTTGGGTTTCTGTAGCAGGAACCCGTAGTATTGCTTGGATACGTTTGGATCTGACCTGTATATAAATACTTAGGGTCCTTTGAAAGATAGCTTTTTGGATCGAAGAAGTTGGGACTGCCCATGCAGCAGGGGACCGCCCGCAGCTGATGAAAGAGACGCCTGACTTAACGCGCCCGTCATTTACCTCATGAGGATCACCTACCAACACTTGCCCAGAACCCGAAAGCCCTTCTCTCAAGGTAGCCCAGCCTCAAACCCAGAACACCTTCAGTTTTTGGATCTTATTGAGCCACCTATACACGACGTATGAAATCTGAAGCTGGCTAATGGTCTGTTGAGTCTACCGTAAAAATTGCCGTGAGCAGCCACTGTCCCATACTGGATGCGCCTGCACGTTGTCAAAGCTTTCCTGCTGCGCGAATGCTGCAAGACGTAGCTCGCGGGCAATATCAGAGATGCAGACCTCCAAACGTTTTTGTGTTCTTACATGCTAAGTATGCAGCGTTGTTTCCGCTCTTGGTCTTCATTGGGTTTAGATGGTCCGACATGGTTGGACGTTGCCCTCTGACCAGGCAAGTGTTCGGCTTAATTATGCTTAATTTTCTTTGAAACTAGCAGGATGCTGTAGCAGCTTAGGAGTGGTTTGTGAGTGTTAACGCTCTGAGCTTATGTGTGCCTATCACGGGCTAGACTGCGGAGGTTGGTGCAAATAGCATCCCTTCCGGTACCAAGTCCCATCCCACCAACATGCGTCAACATGTCTCATCCAAGATGCGTGACGGGCATCATCATCATCATCATCATATTAGCAATAGCCACAACATGCAACTCCAGTGCAAGCTCAGAAGCAGCAATCCTCATGCCTGCCGTACTCGATGCAAGAATCGCAAAGACCACAGAAAGGTCACTGAAAAAAAACATAACAACTGGACTTTGAAGACTCTCAGGACAGCCGCATGGTGCCAACAGCAGTCCACATCCCATGCCCTAAACCCTAGAGCTTAAAAAATCAAAGCAGTGGCTCTTCACACCGGGCTCCAACCGACTCCAAAACCCCACGCACCTCGTACGGAGCCACTGGGGATCCCCTGGCTTGCTGGAGGTCGATGAGCTTCAAGAATTGATCCTGGGTTTAGGGTTTAGGGTTACTACAGGGGCCTAAACAATTACCAATATCACTTTGAGGTCCATTTGAGGTACCATAGACCATAGTCACATGAGGAATATGGAACCATAATATTGGTAATTATGTCGGCCTTTATAGTAGGGTTTAGGGGGGTGTGGGCAAGGTTTAGGATTTTGGGGCGTACCAGGCCTTCTCAGGTCTTGGATGTCCCTGGGACAGGTCCAGATTTGAGAATTGATGGGAAGGAAGCTGCCTTTTAAGGCTCTTTCAGCACGGCCCTTGGTGCAATCTCTGAAGACCGGGACCAAGTGTGCTTCCTGCGTGCTTCCAGCATGCATCGCGGGCTTTGACTGGGTGATCCCGCGCCTTCTTGTTCGATCCTTATTCAACTTGCTGGTTCAGCTGATTGATCCTAATTATTTTCCTCAGCTCCCCACCCGAAAACTTAGCTCAACAGACCGACAGCACCAGTGCTCAAACCCATCCAGACGACACCGACATTCCACCAAATCTGGTGCTTCAGGCGGAGTGGAGGAAGGAATATCGTAGTGTAGAATACTCTAAACTCCTAGTATCCCCCTTAATATCCCCGATAGTAGTCCCCTATATAATCCCCTATGACACCCCCTTTAAGGAGTTTAGACTACAGCTCATATGTAAGGCCCTGCTCCGCCTTAAGCACCCACAAGGAAACTTCTGGCTTTCAAGGAACGAAGAAGGACACCTTCTTGATCCACTCGAGGTTCCTGGGCTTCGCATCCGAGAGGATCCACAAGGGACATTGTGTACCACTACCCCTCGAAACAAATAAGAAGTTCATAGAAGTTCATGGATTCAATGGCTCGGCCCAACCCCTTCATGATGACTTTCCAAATATGGCACTTTCCCAAACGGTGCCATTCTATTGGGGGTTTGTTCCATGTTGGGGATCCCTTGGAGGATGCAGGTAATTCCCTAAAGCCCTACACTATAGAACCTGCTCAAATACTGCGCTCAGTTTGGCGTTCTCGCTGCAACAGCACTTGGGCCTCACTAAGAATCGACTTTGGGCTGCAAGTGCATTATGAGTTGCCTTGAGCAACCCTCGCCGAGCATACTAAAGAGGCCCTAAACCCTACTAAGCCCTTGAAACTCTTTTTACATAAGCCCTAAATGAACCCCTTTTTCACATAGACCCTAAACAGTGTTCAATGAACCTTAAATCCTGTTACGTAACGCCCTAAGTCCCTAATTTCCGCAGTGTTGTGATCAGGTGTCAAGGCGGTGGATACCTCGGACTGCAGCTGTGGGCTCATGGCCTCCAGGAGTGACTGCTGCATCAGGAAGGAACCTGTCGGGTACAAGGGCTTTAGGCTTTTAAGGTTCTAGGATCTTAGGCTTCTAGGATTTCAGGGTGTTAGGGGACAGGATTTTGGGGGGTTAGGATCGAGGATTTAGGGTGGAGGTTTAGGGCTTAGGGAAGGACATGGGCATTTCCTCAAAGCAAGAGTGCCCCTCATACATGAGTAAACACCCGATGCCTGCAAATTTTGGGAATTGCCCATAGCGGATGCTCAAGTTTTGGAAGCCCCAGCGTTTGGTTACAAATCCCTACGCCCTAAACCCTAAACCTACACCAGAAAAAATATTTCCCAACGTTCCCCACTATGTAGGTTCATGGTACAATATGGGGTGGCATTTGCGATTGAGGGCTAGGGGGGGCATTCTTATGAGGGGGAGGGGATTAAGCACCTAAACCCTAAACAAAGCCTAAACCCCATATACCTGTTCTTGTTGGTGTAAATGCTGGGGCCAGGCTCTCAAAGACTGGTAACGGTCTGGTTCAACAGCCCGCTTCAGACTACTACGGTTTATAGGATTTAGGGCTAGCGTAACTCCCAGAAGATTCTAGGTATCAGGGTTTAGGGCTTAGGGTAGCTGGGTTGTTCTCAACATTTTGGGCCCCTTCTGGTTATAGATTAGAAGGCGGCACCAAATATTCAGGGGTACCAAAATGGGACCCTAATTTGGGGAACTTCCCATATCGTATAAAATAGGGCTTCTGTAGCATGCTGTGGGTGAATATCCCCTATATGAGCTCTAGCCTAAACTCCTAGTATCCAAACTCAAAAGCCCTATAGAATCCCTTATACTATCCCCTATATAACCCGCTTTAATTCAGGAGTTTAAACGATGGCTCATATAGATACGGAGGATTCCTAGGGATAGTGTGGCACACTTCTGTCAGTCCATGCCGGTGCAAGAAAGAGTGTAGGAAGTTTCACTCAGGCTGTTAATTGCGCTTTAAGGTTTAGGGTTTAGGGGTTTAAGGTGAAGGGAGTTTGACCGGAGCAGCAAAAGCATCGGCCTTGCTGGCAACAGGTAACCTACAAAAGGAATAGGTAGGTTTGAAGAGAGCGCGGCTGCTTGGTTTTTGTTTCTATCAGGCTTGCCTGGCTATCGCTTAAGAAGGTTTCTGCCACAGGAAGCCCTCCATAGCTGCCCTGTTGATACACATGGATGCGCATACATACAAACAGCGCGTATAAAAAAAGTAGGGATACATACATATAAGCATACATACATACATACATACATACATACATACACACACACACACCCACACCCACGTGTGTGCAGACATCTCATACTTGAAGGAAGTCCGCTCAACTGAACTGCAGAGAGAAGTTACCGCCATCAGCGGCCTGAAGTCAGAAATACATGCGGAGGGCTCCAAATAAAAGTGCCCCCTCTTAGAAGTCAGTATGAGAAAGGATTTCGTGAATGGATGTCTATGGGCCCCTCCCATTCTTGGACACTGCCATCTCTATTGAATTTCGCAGAGAGCCCGTGCATCCTTCCACAGCCTCTGCTGAACTTATTTGGGGTTGGACCGCCTAGCTGGCAATTTACAGGTTGCACCAGAACTCCGTAACGTCATTATCGGCTACTACGGTCATCATCCAAACAGTTGCTTGAGAATAGGTGGGCGGATATCCTGCGCATTGGCCAGTGCAAACTATGGAAGTCCTTGTGGAAACCCATGCTTGCAAACCCTGGACTAGCGCTTGGTACGCCTACAAGATCCAGCGTGTATGCTAAGTCTGCTAAGTGCAACGGTTCTTGCCCCACAGGAAACGCCCTCCGACCCAAGAGCCCTGTAGACTCCAAGACCCTGACTTAACCCTGAGCCCTAGGCCCTACACACCTGAAAATTCACTAAAACAACTCCTCACGTCCCGAAGAGACCCCCTGGTTTGAGAACCCCTCACTTGGCTCTACACCCCAAGCCGTGGAATGCAGCCGTTGCTAGCGGGACACGTTGGCTGCGGTTGTGCAAGAAGTAGCTACGAAGCCGACTGCGCCTTATTGCGCGCTTGGCGTTTAGGACAGCAGTCCACCCTTAGATAGTCCTTATACCGTCTATTCTACAGTACATACCCGCTTTTGGGGACCGCATACCCTCGTATAAGGATGCCCCTGGTAGGCCTTAGGTTTAGGGTCAGTCTTCAGGCTGGAGATTCATTTCTAGGATTTTCTGGGACTCGGGCTTGGGGTTTATTGTTTAGGGAGGGTTGCTGCGGTCAAAAAGGCACGTCTTCGTAACTTCTCGGCGCGGTCCTCTTGCAGTCATATGGCAAGGTTCCACACCAAAGAAAGGACCCTCACCGCATTAATGACACCCCCCACCTCGCCGCAATAATGAAAGCTCGTCTAACGTCACAAACCCTGAACCCTAATCATCGGTTTCCCCACTACCTCCCCTATGCTACCCCCGCTAGGTTCCCCCGAAATGAACGTCTAAGGTTGTCTAGGGTGATTAGGCCTAACTAAAAGTAATTAGGGGTGAACCTAGAAGGTAGTTTGGGGGGGTAATGGGGGAACCCATGACCTATGGGTACTATTCTACGAGGTGTTTGTGGAGAGAGGGACTGCATCATGAAGCACCCACCATAGCCATGGTCGGGGCTCTAAGACTCCAATGAGAGAAACGGATATTCAGGAACTCCAAAATACGTTGATCATTATTAGAAGGCTCCAAAAAGAAAAGTACCCATAATCTGGGGCGAACTCTTGACCTCATAGCCTGGCATCCCTCGCTCTCTTCGAATGCATGCGTGACTGAAAGAAGGGCCAGGCGTTCCGCAACTAGGCCAAAACGACAGTTGACCCCTACCCTAGGCATAACTGCACTCCACTTTTTTACAAAGCTACCCAAGAACCTAAACCCTCAACGCTAAATCATCTCTCCGGCAAGCTTCAGCTCGCTAGGTAGGGCCTGTTGAGCCATCATAGAGTTGAGATGGTACATTCGCTTTCGAAACTCCTGCGGCCATTGCATTTCATTCAAACGTAAGAGGAGGGTTGTGTGTAGTTTATAGTCCCCTTAAGTAACTATAATATGGCTTTGGGTACATTATAAGACCCCTAGATATATATATATACCCCATATTCTATCTACTAAAGTGGTAGGGGCTGGAGGATTTTGAGTACGGTTCAGGGTTTATGGTTAGGGTTTAGGGTGCACGGCTCTGGAGAGCAGTTGCTGCTGTTCATGAATGCCGCTTTCCAAGTAAAGGGAAGCTGTTCTCAGCAGTGGCTCTACTCAATGATCCAAGTTTATCATCTGCCCACATGATTTAAACCCTATAAGCCCTGAACCGTAAGCCGAAAACCCTGAATCCTAAACCCTCAGCTCGCCGTTTAGGGCGACCGGTGGCAATAATTGCCGTTCTCAAAAGCCATGAAGAGGTTAGGCATCTGGCCTTAGGTTGCTTCCTGGTCCTAGTAGGGAATAAGGGAATAAAATCCCTATATAACCCCTGTAGAATCTCTTCCCTTATTCCCTACTAAGAACCAGTACTTTTACCCTCAAGAGAGGACTTTCGGGGGAATCACCTGTCCTGAGTAGAGCCATCCTAGACATTGTTCGAGCAAGTTCTCCCCTTCGAGGTGCAACCGGTGTGTCTTTGTTGTTTCTGAGCAGTGCTTGCATGTATGGTACTTGTGTAGCTCAAAGCAGACTGCTCCTTTATCACGGCACTTAGCGCCCCTACTAAAAGGTAGCCTTTAGGTACTTGTGATAGAAATACAATATAATATAAGGGAACCCCATATTAAGGGTCAAAGGTCCTAGCCTAGCTAAGCGCCGAGGAGCCCTAAACGCTAAACCCTTAACCGACAAGCTTGGAGCTCATGGACTTGAGCACGCAGACTTAACGGCCCTGAGTCTCGCAGCAGGAGTCTGACTGCGCAAGCTGCAAGCTCGCTGAAGTCGACATAGGTTTATAGTCCCCCTTAAGTAGATAGAATATGAGGTATTATAATGTACCCAAAGCCATATTCTATCTACTTGAGGAGGACTATAGGGTTTAGGATTTCTCTTACACAGGCAATCAGCGCGACCATCAGTTCGGTCAGCACCCGATGCCGGATTTGAGATTTGTATAAGGTTCAGGGCCTGGTGCGAGTCCTTGCATTTCCGGACTGAATGACAAGCCAAGCCTGTATAAGTCATAGGTGGCTCATTATGAACCCCATCCATGCACTCTTGTGCGCAGAGGGTAGAAACCAGTGAAGTTACCAGAATGTGTTGCTCGTTCGTTGGCGGCCCCGGCTACTAGAATCGGGAGTCTCAGTTTCTCAAGCTGCACTCAGCCTGCTGTCCTGGCTCTCGGATGTCATGTCCTTAGGCTTTTTACTTGAAAATACATGTGACAAGAACCACCTGCTGCGCTACGGCGGGTGTGGTTGGGGCCGAGAAGTCTGGCTGCAGGGAAGGAATGCTATCTGAAACAACCAACCGAAAAGTCATAAACGGCGTCTTTGCTCTTTGACTCGGAGATGTATAGGAGTCCTTGTGGGGGCAGTAAAAGAACCCCGTTCCCAAGCTTGGTTTCCTTCACATCATGTTATCGGTAAACTTCCTCTGACTGGGGATTTGCTCTTCAGGGACATATCCAAGAGGTTCAGCACATGATGCGAAAGATTGCAAAAGTGAACTGTAGCTGTGGGCAGGTAGTGGTTGAGTGTTACGAGCAGGTGAGTTATGTCGCATCACTGTACAACCTGGCTGGGCAGGGGCCATGGGCTGCCGAGGGGTCTCAAGTGCTCAAACATGTTATCGGTAGGTTATCGGCAGCGTTATCGATTAAAATCATCACCTGGAATTGAAAACCTTTTGATCGAACTACTTATCATGAACTGTCCTTATCGGTAATTTTCCTCTGGTTATGGGTGAAGGCTTTTTATGGAAAGGGGAAGAACTTAAGGGACCTGCCAAGACTAAACCAAGAGGCGCGGGGTCATTTTACTGTCCCTTGTGGAGACGTACAGGGCGCATCAGTGTTCACGGAGCGATTGAAATAAACACAGTCCGCCGGATCTTCAGCATCATCGATACAAATCATATTAGAGCATGCGGACTTTAAAGACTGCTCTCCAGAAAGTAGCGCAGGGAGCCGACTTCAAGATCTGCTAGCAACTTCTGCAAATTCACAGCGGGAAGCATCATTGCAACAGCTACAAAAGTGCAAACTTTGCTCATCCATAACGGTTGCCATAACACATAACTCTTCGTTAGCGTCGTCGTCCTCCTCACCATCATTTACTGCTACCTCTGCTGCTGCCACAACAAGATACAACAAGCCCTACTCTTGCTGCTGGTACCACCTCTTCTACCTCTAGCATATCTAAGCCCGGCGTAACAAGAATGACCACTTCGCTGAACGTTTCACTGCATGATTGCAGCATTGGCGTCGGTAACGATGCCACAGACCTCTCCCAGAATGTAGGCCCAGCATAATCCGGCAACCAGCACGATTCCCGTACCTTGCCAAGGCTGCAACCAAGGAAAATGTTCTTACCCGGCTGAAGGCCCCTGGCAGTCTTGTACCGTGAATCTGGGTTGCTGTTAAGGAATTTATTCTAAGTTACTCTATTGGGGAAATCATATTAACTAGTTACTATATATACCCATGATGGTAGTTTAAGTAAAAATCCTTAACAGCAACCCAGGAATAGTTCAGGGCTAGGGTTTGGGGGCAGAGACAGGAAGCCCTGCTTCCGATAGTACTCACTTCGCAGAGCTCCCAAGACCCCCAGACACGGAGCAGCCCATCAAGGGACAACATCAGCATGAGCAATGTAGGGTTTAGGCATAATCCTGATTTAGGTCTACCCCCCAAATCCGTTGCATGGCCTTCTCTGGTCCACGTCAGGCCCATGGATCCCAAACGAAGAGCAGCATCTTGTAGGAAATTGGTCTAGGATTGTGGGGTACGTACGTTGTACCCTACTTATGTAAGGACCATCCGGGAATGATATTGGTATTTCTTGGGCTTCGACGGTACAGGAATACCCACCAAAGCCCCAGGACCACTGCAAGAGCATGGGTTGTCCCCCTACACTATATACCCTTACATTTCCGCTTCATTACACCCATCTAGGGATACGCACGTCTAGAGTCTATATGACTCTAATTCAGGGGCAACATGGGCGTGGCTACTAGAACCCATAGGAACTTGCCAAGAACACACCGGCCTGGCGAAACACATAAATCATGATGCCAAAAGGCGCGTATGTTTTTGAGTTTGGGCGCTTCTGCCCGCAGAATCGGGATCCACATAGCCCAATGTGGGTAATATTTACAAACTTTAGGGCCCAATGTAAATATTATTTCTATATTTGGATCCCTACATTTCGCCTCAAAACAGAAAAACAAGCATCAGCGCGTACAACCGGGATGACACAGATTGAACCGTGGCCACAGCCTCCTTCGACACACCAAAGAGAATGAACCAGCGTCTGAACTATATAGGCCTCTTTGCACCCTGGTGCTTTAACCCGGTAACGAAGGAGGGCTGAACGCCATAAACGGTTAAGGCGCTCAGCGGCCAAACGTTTAGTAGGTTGATCAGACAAAGGGTTGAAGTTCATGTTGTACTGGCACACGGTCTCTTGTACCATGTGTATATATATATAGGGTTGAGAAGAGAGAGAGAGAGAGAGTGTGTATATATATATATACATATATATAGAGGGGGATTATGGGCAAATGTCCGGTGGAGAAGAATGTAGGAGCTTAACCGCACACCTTGCACGTACTCAATTTGTCACAAGTACTTCCAAACTTCTAAAAACAGTCCTATTGAACCTGGTATCTGCCAGTTGGAACTTGGACCTCTAAGTTCACATCCTGTGTGAGAATCTCAGCGAACAAAATCGCATGCGGTACTATGATCCACTAAAGCCTAGACCCTAAACCCTAAACCCTATAACCCAAAACCCCCTGAAAGAACAGAGCACAAAAGACAAGGAGGTTGTGTAAGCTGAGCTCCGATCTCCTGGGTTGCTATTGAGGAACTTTAATTAAGATACCATAATGGGTATATATGGCAACTAATATGGTTTCCCAATTTTGTGACTTAAATTAAGTTCCTTAAACGCAACCCAATCTCTGTCAGGCCCAATCCCCACACTCGCCAAACAGATCTCACGAGAAAAGAGCCCGACAAGGACCGATTGCAGTTGTGCTGGATCTAAATAGGCTTCCACCCTTACTTGGGGAGTGTAAGATTCCAAAAGCCTAGATCCTAATACATGGCAGGACAAGTCTTAACCAATTTTTTGGGCATGCAAGGTGCAAATCATCCGTTCAAGCACATTCTTGGGGCCGATGTCTCCTCCCAGGCATGGGATCTTGTATGCTTACTGGCGCTTAAGAGGGGGGAGGGGGGGAGGTGAATACCTAACTACAGCTATCCCTCAGGAGGACCCCCCACCCTGTAATAGTGGTATAATAGGACTATAAGAGGACCCTAATATAATTACTAGTATCCCTTATAGTCACTATTACTGGGTGGGGGGTCCACCGAAGCTATCCCTATTTTCCCTCCTAGATCGGCCCAGACGCTTTTACATCGCCAAGCAGAATAACCCCGTATTGCTTGGGAAGAGCATTCCGCAGTATTTTTCTGCCGGCTGCTTGATTCTTCAGGCTACCTATGGTTTAGGGTTTGATGCTTAGGGGTAACTATCACACGGCTATAATTAAACCCTAAACCCAGAACTGTACTCACCGCCCGATTATCACCATGCTCGGGGGCTCTGGGTGCGTGTATTGGGTGATTCGAGGTCCAAGTTAGTTGGTAATATATCATGAAGCTCCGAGTATCCTCTGCATCATCTGCAAGGCCAGGGTTCAACTAGTTTTCTCGAAACGCATGCATTTCCCAGCGCACACGGTTTGGGAGTTAGGGTTTCCATAAACCTAACCCCTAACTCAGAAACTTAGACCTACACACTCAGCCCCACATTCCACCAACTAAGCGCTCCGTATCCGACGGACGTCCTTAGTTGAGGTGCAAGAGCTGCAAGATGCGCATGTCCCCGTCTCTCGGAAATGAGTTACATGAGGTATCATGAGGTAAGCTCTGTAGAACCATGCCAAATTATCTCCCTGGTGCGTAGTAGGGTCTGACAGAACATAGGAACTACCATGTCTGAGGACTTACCCGTCCCAGGGCTTCAAAACATGCACTTAACCCTCAACCCCAATCCGAGCACTTCATTGATAAAAGTCACCATATTTAAAGACACAGTTTTGGGTGAAATTAGCCGCCAAAGACTAGCTACAATTAGGTGGCTTTTCGTAGGGGGAAAAGGGATCACATTCAATATAATTTTTTGGGGACCAATCCTGAAATAGCGATATTCAATACATTCCTATTGATTTTTTGATTTAGTAGAGGTCCAAGAGCCCCGATGACGCGGGAATGCCTTCCTATTCTTTTTTAATTGAATTCCAGGANNATTAATGAAGTGCTCGGATTAAACAATCCGTGACGGGTGTTGGGAGGGCCTTCTGCGCATGGTGTTCTTGCAGGAAGTCTTGCAAAGAATTTGAAGCAACTTGTGCGGATACTGCGAAGGGTTGCACAGGTTTGTTGAGGCTATAAAATACTATAATATACTATAATAGACTAGAATAGACTATAATAGACTATAACAGACTATAATAGACTCTATTATACTATATATAGACTATAATAGACTCTAATATACTATCTTTGACTATAATAGACTCTAATATACTATAATATACTATAACTTACAAGCTTTTTGCCTACAGGTCCTTTCCGAAGTTGTCCTCGCTGGCATAGCACAGCCAATTGCATCTCATTGCTCTTTTTAACAATGCGTGTTATGCACCTCATGTGCAGCTCTGCCAAGCCCTGAACTCTAGGCTATGAAACCCTCTAGTTCGTGCCACTAAGGTTTAGACCAGAGTCATGGTGTAGCTGCAAAAATAGAAGGATGCGACGTAAATCCTTGGCTGTGCAACGTCCTGCTTGCACAATACAGGTATCAAGAAAAGAGCTCTGCCAAACAATCAGCATGATTCCCCTTGAAGCCACCAGTCCCTTCTGCCAATATTCACGCCATCTGCACATCAAAGAAATAGCGGATGTAGGCTGCGAAATTCCTAGTGATCTTCACATGAAGATCAGCATCTGAGGGCAGGTTCCAGGGGCGACTTACAGTTGAACCAAACAACACAGTCTGCTATTCCTTATGCGTTCTGCGGCCGTCAAAGCTTGCACGATGTCAGAAACCACAACGTCTTAAGCTGTCCGAATTTATCTCCGCCCCTCAATCTGTGCAGCTGGAACTCAACCCCAAACCCCCATCCAAAAACCCTAAGCTTATCCCACCGTCCAAAACCGTGTACTGAGCGAAGGAGCAAAAGATTCCCTAAGGCTACAAGGACCCAAAGAACATGGCTTTAGGGCCCCAAATACTATAATATTAATGATGTTTGGGCCCTAAAAACCCTAAGAAATGATAAGGTTTCATGGCCCACATACTAGAATATATTGATGGTATTTGGACCCTTGAAAACACCATTATTTGGGTCCTTGAACCCTTAGGATCTGTTAAATCAAGCCTAGAGGCCTGAATGGAGACCTGAGCGGTTTAGCGTTTAGGGTTTTAGGCTTTTAGGGTTTAGGGGGTTCAGGGTTTAGGTTTTTGTAAGGGCGAGGGGGCCGCCGACCGTTACAAAGATGCAGGGAGTATTACCGGATGATGGGTTCAGGTCAGTCGCACCACCTTTTCAGTAGCCATTTACATTTCTGACATCCAGCCTCGAGCATTGCACTCAAGTTCATCTTGGCCGAATATCCACAAGGTGTTGTAATCGCAACCTTCGCAGCTTCCGAGACTCGGGATTCGGCGAAAGCGGTGGCTGTCTAGGTTTTGGAAATGTGATGGCCGCCCTCAGGCCTCGGCAATGCCACAGAAAAAGCCAGGGGACTCACTCGACCGGATTCCGAATTGGAGGTCCGAGTCCTCAATGTCATTGATCCTGGAGCTAAAGGGTTTGTGTATGTTGGGGGTTTAGGGCTTAGGGTTTAGGGTTTAGGGGGGGCTTCAAGGGGAACAAGCTCTGGAGTTCAAATGATAAAGATCAAAGTATCTTTGGGTCTGTACTGGGTCTTCCCGTTTATGCAAACCCTGTTTAGGGGGGTTGACTGCTTCGAGGTTGAGTCGCAGTGCGTGTGGTCATCTTGCATGGATGCTGAATCTTGCTGCCCAGACCTAAAGTAACCAATGTACCTATAGGAAAATCTGTTGGACCTAATAGTTAGGTGTCTTAACCTTTTTGTAAAAGGGTCTTGTTGAGTTCTAGGTATCAACAACCTTGCTACCTGCAGGGGAAGGTGAGCGGGCTTTGCATAAGGCAGCCATTTCGATGACTCTTCATCGGAAGATGAAATTGCAGAAAATTGGTCTTCTAGGTTCACCCTCGAGACTCTGCACTTCAAAAGTGTGCAGTAGCTGTTGGATCTGTAGGGTTGGGGTAAACTTCCGAACTCAAGAACAGCTATCAAGACGCCTCCAAGCTCAACTTCGCTCATGCTGAATGGAGGGCTTCGGATGACAGACCACAAGATCATGTAGAGCTGATTGTTCCACATGTTTACTCCCAGATATTCAAGATGAACACGTATGCATGACAATTCGGACGGCGTCAGCCAGGGCTCTTGTGATGATGGTACGTGGCCCATGGAATTTCGATGCAATCTTTAAAAAACAAATGTGCATTGCAACAGTTACCTGGGCAAGCAACCCAACATGCGCATCTCGCGGAACCCCAAACCTCCGCCTGTTGATGTGAACCCCTCTGTGACGATGTAACAGTCCAGAAATCAGCAGATATCTCGGGAGTCTACATACTCTAGTAGAAGCCAGGGGTCCATCTTGGGTATGTTGAATCCACCAGCTGCAAGGACATTGCCCAAATGCATGACAACCAGTGGCACATCAGCAGCAACACCTGGCAGAAATTTGCGGCTTAGTTTTCTCGCTCCAGGGCTCAGTCAGAGTTAAACGTCTGGCGAACCGAGTTCATGTACCCAATACTTGCGTACTTGGGGTTTGGTGCTAGGATTATTATGGGATCATCAGCGTGCTTGAGAAGGGACACCCAAGGATTAATAAATTTGCGTTCAGATGTCATTTGGGTTGCATTTGTTTTGCAACATGTTTTTCGTGTTGTTTTGCGCTGTCTTGGCGTTCGGGGCTTCTTGTGGTTTCTAGTTTCTGGAGCTACGAATTTTTTGAAGACCTGGCACCTCAGATTGCACAAAGATGCAAATCGTAGTGTGTGTTGGGTATACTTGTTTGCTGTTACGTGTCTTGGCGATTCATGGTTCCCGTGCTCCCGGGGCCATGTTTTCATGGCCTGGCACCCCAAAATATACGTGTTTTTGGGTTTGTGCGTCTGTTGTTGTTGTTGTCGTCGTTGTTGTTGTTGCCCCCTTCTTGCTGTAGTGAATTTAGGGGGTTCCTTATTTCCTAAACCTCCTGGGACTAATTGTTGCGAGCCTGTCGCCTCAGAAGGCAGCAAAATCGTTGTTGTTTTTTTTGTTGCGTTAAGATGTTTCTGGGCCTCCCGGAGCTATTTCTTTGGGGAGCCTGGTGCCTCAGAATGCAAAAAAAACATGCAAAACGCTGGTGTGCTTCTTTTTCTCTTGTTTTTGCATTCTAGGGTTCCTGGACCTGCTAGCAGCACCTGGTGCCTAAAAGCAGCAAATTCCCAGACACAAAAAAATATGCAGAAATGCAAAAAGGAGGCAACCATGAGCACAAACAAACTTCTAGACGCACAATTCAAACACAACAAGAATAAATTTGACGCAGCAATACATGCTATTTGAAAACGGTTCTGTAGCGCGAATGACTGTATGCTGCCAGGAATTTTGGCACAGGCTTTTGAGGAATGATGTGATTATTGGATATAATTGGAGTTACTTGGAGCATTCAGATGAGTTCTCCAACCCAAGACCACTGAGCTCGAGGTACCCGTCTTCCAAAGATCTCCAAAGCTCCAGACATCTTTTGGTCGGCTGCTGGAATCCCATGTAGGTAGGTCCCCTCATCAGTGGCTAAGTAGATCAAATGAGAAGGACTCCACGCCACCCTTTGACATGTCCTAGTTGACAGCCGAACCTGAGATCAGCCATCAAGCTATCTCAAGCACAGTAAACACTGCACCCTCCAAACCCCAAGCACTAAGCCTTAAACCTATAGGTAATTTCCCTAAATAGCGGTACGTCAGTATAGACTCCAAAAAAGTCCTTGTTTTCGGGACCCCCCAGAAAAGTACCCCTAATTTTGGGAAAACGCCCTAGTTGTCAAACAACCGAGGCCTAAAGCCAGAACGGGCCAGGCTGAGGAAGATATCTTCCCGCTAAAAATGAAAGACCTAACGCTCCAGTGCTCTTGCACTGAAAAATGTTCTATATCAGGGGCAAGTGAATATCCTGTAAAGCTACCAAATTTCTCAGATGAGAACCCTGATTTGCAGAGCCCAACAGATGAGCGCATGACCAGAAGAAAGCGCGCAAGGGCAATGTGCTGGTATGGTATGGCCAGCCTTGTGCGGTTTTTCCTACCCGCCTGGCCAACTCTGGAGTTTTATGCGTTTTCAGCGTGTTGGGGAGGGGTCTAGGGATTGAAGTCCACGTGTAAGGGGCTCGGAATCCAAACCTTGGGTAAAATAAGCTTTGAAGGGGAACAACTGTTGTGGAATTCGGGCTGAACTGGGCCGTCCTCATAGACGTGAACCGTCTCCTGGAAAATGAAATGGACAATACTCTACAAATTACATGAAAACTGCTATTTTTGGTTTAGGGTTCGGTTTACGGCAAAATGGGGGCCCAAATAATGACGGGCCTAAATACTTACAGTAGAATAATGGAGAACCAAATAGATGAAACACTGAACCAAATGGAAACCGGCATGATATTGGGATGGACGGTAGTTTTGGGTGTGAGGGATTTGCAGGGAGGTATATTACAACACGTAATCATGGGAAACGATAGGATGCTTCCTGGTTTTGAGCTTCCACCTGGGCCTGGGCAAGGAGCTGCTGGATGTCCACAAAAAGGCATTTTCGCACGACTGCTTTTCATAAAATAAATGGGTTGCTGACTGAGGCCTTGGCGCTGTCTTTGCCTGCATCTTCCTGCAACCCCCTCAGCCCGAAGCCTCCTAGGTACCATGAACCGGGTCATTTCCCCTTACAGGAACAGTCTCCACAAAAAGTAATAGGAGCCATAAAAGCCCTTAATTAAGCCCCCTTTAGAAGCATTTGCTGGGTGGGGGAATGACCCACACTATGAACCCTAGGGATCCAAAAAAAACAAAGTAGGTAACATCTACCTACAACTTTAGGGCCCAAAGCAGCTAATATTTATGTACTTGGATCCCAAGGGGAACTCTAAACCCCAAACCCAACACCACCTTAAACCCATGCAAAGCCAGCCGGTCCGAGAAACGGTACCTCCAGGCGCTGCACAATCTGAGAAGTCTTCCTCAGACTTGCAAATGCTCCAGGCGGAGGGGATTGTGCAAAGCGACAATTTCTTGGGATGATATGGGGATTATCAGCGAGACCTACTACTCCATCACCCTCCCTTAAGCATCAATGAGCAGATGGCCCAACTCTTGATTTTGGGAGCCCCTCAAAATGCATAGGCTTTGCAAGGTTTAGAGTTGAGCACGGAATTGTATCTTCCGTGCTCGAGTCTTCTGCGGGCATGGTCTGAACTTATTCCAGCTTGGTTCCTTGACACAAAGGACCTTAAACCCTAAACCCAAAAGACTGGGGTCCATGACCTCCTACAGCCAAAGCTAGAAGCCCATTGATAGATAGATTGATAGATAGATCGATCGAGAGAGAGAGAGAGAGAGATATATATATATATACACAAATACCTGCGCCCTGCGTGCTGGCTGCTGAAGCGGTTGCACCCCCACTGCAACGTTGATTAGAAAACAATCCGAGAGATTCTTTGGACCCTGGACACTACGGCTTTCATAGCGAAACCACGTCAACTTTATCCCACAGAGCTTAGTTGCAGCACTCGCGTGAGCTTCCTTGGCTGTCGGAATGTAACATAAGCTCACGGGACAGTTTCTTTTGCTTTCGTGCCTGGTCGCCCAGGGTTGGGATGAGCTTCAGCTCTGTTTGGTTGTCATGCCCATCTCCGTACTAGTCAGACAAATACCAGACTCCAGGTTGCTGTAGTGAGACTTCTGTTGCACTCCCTGGGTTGCCTCCCGTATGTCAAGTTAGGAGGGTGCAGAGGGGGCATGGGGCCCCATGTTTCAAGGGTCCGAGATGAGTTTTTAGATGACAGAAGGCTGTTAGAAGCAACTTAGAGGGCTAGAAACCAGCAACTGACAGCAGCTCTGAAATTCCAAGCCTGAGGTGAATTCCAAGAAAAATGATGCGGTCAACAAGCATTCATGGTCATTTGCCCCAGAACTGGCCCTTTAAACGTCCGTGCTCCGGCAGGCAGATTTCATTTCTTTTCTTTTGCTGTTGTGGTTGCTGGTGCCGGTGCTGGTGGTGCTGCTGGTGGTGCTGCTGGTGGTTGCTGCTGCCGGTGCCGGTGCCGGTGCCGGTGCCGGTGCCGGTGCCGGTGCCGGTGCCGGTGCCGGTGCCGCTGGTGCTGGTGCCGGTGCCGGTGCTGGTGCTGGTGCTGGGGCTGGTGTTGGTGCTGGTGTTGGTGCTGATGCTGGTGGTGCTGATGCTGGTGGTGCTGGTGCTGGTGGTGCTGGTGCTGGTGGTGCTGCTGCTTCTGGTGCTGTTGCTGTTGCTGGTGCTGGTGCTGGTGCTGGTGCTGGTGCTGCTGCTGCTGGTGCTGCTGGTGCTGCTGCTGCTGCTGCTGCTGGTGCTGGTGGTGGTGGTGGTGGTGG
>CAJNIZ010046340.1:29394-40690 GCA_905231905.1 Symbiodinium pilosum | reverse complement strand
AATTTGTCGATTTTTGCGAAAATCTGTAAACTAGCAAGGAGGCTCGGCCGATACATTTTTGGATTTTTGGATTTTTGCGAAAACGCGGAAACTAGCGTTTTGGGATTTTTGAATTTTTGCGAAAATCCGCCAACCGGCACGCAAATTTTACGTGCAGCATTTAGTTGACTTAGTCTTTAGGGTTTAGGTTTTAGGGTTTAGGTTCTAAAGCCCTAAACCCTTGAACCCTAAACCCTATTAAGCCGCTTCAGGCACTTTGGGCCAAGCTAAGAAAGCCAACGCCTGAAGCCATCTCGCTACTGAACGAGAAGGCGCGGCAGGGGCAAAAAGGATAGCGCTGTATAGGGTTTAGGCTAAACTCCCAGTATCCCCTTTTTACAATCCCCTATACTACCCCCCTCAGGCAGTTTAGACTATAGCTCACATGGTTTCGGGCAAAGGGTTAAAAGTATGGGCCCCTAGTATGGGCCTTTAGGCCTTTTAGGTGGGTTTCTAGGGACCCTTAAGTGTACATATAGGGTATATAACACGTATATAATAAGGATCCCAGGGGTAAGGGCCCATACCTAAGGGCCCATGGTTCTAACATTAGATTTAAGATGTAGGGTTCAGGGTTTAGGGCAGGGGGCTGACTTTTAAAGGACTTAGATGGGAATTTCTCAAAATGAAGGCAGGGAACATTTCTTGGGGATAATGAGAACATTATTAGGGCCCCTTGTAGGGATTATAGGGGGCTATTTTGAGAAACTCCCGTCTAGAAATACATATGGGGGTTTGCAGGGATATATACATATGTATACACATAGATATCCCTAACCCCTAACCTTGCAACCCTAAATATTATTTGGTTTCAGTTCTTTGGTTGAAAGGTTTAGTGGTTTGGGTGTCGGGTGTTGGCGTTTAAGGTTTAGGATTTGGGGCGGTGGTTTTTTCAAGAGTAGGGTTTAGGGTTTTTTAGATGTGAAGGATGTTTCTGGATTTGGGATTTAAGGTGTGTCTGGATAACCAAAGAGTCAGCGAAAACATAGTTGTTGCCAAAACCTTATCTAAGCCCTAAACCCCGAGCCCTGAATCCTAAACCTAGGCCTTGAACCTAAGCTATCGTGGAAACTAGAAGCATAAGGCTTGGGTACTTCTTCCACGGGTATATAGGGCTGAGTGGCTTAGGTCTATAAGGTATTAAACCCAATTCTGAATTCCGAATGTTACAAATTATGGGTTCTTACTTTCACCCAAAGTAGCAGGAGTCTAGGGTAAAGTTGTCAGCGATGCTGCTTGTAGGAGGGGCTTAGGCGTTGCGGTCATTCAACCTCAATCATACCAATCATTAGTGGGCGGATATGTTGGAAATCCCACATGGGTAGTAATAGTCCCGAATGTGAGCAACATTGCAGCTTCCCTCTGTTTCTACAAACCTAAAGACGGATCTCTTGACCCTGACCCCTAAACCCTAAAGCCCTAAACCCCTGAAACCCTACACAAAGCCTGAACCCTAACCTCTAAGCCTCTAATTTCAAAACCCCAACTCCCGAACCCTAAACCTCTAAAACTTGAAGTCTTCAGGGCTTGCAACCTTTGGTGGCAGAAAGCCTGCAGCGGCTGCAGAATGACATTTTGGGTCAGCGCGGGCCTGAGCGTGGGTCTGGGGTGCAGCCGTTTGGTATTTGGGGGTTTGAGTCTGGGTTTTTTTGGGCCTTGGTGGGTTCAGAATTGGGATTCAGGGGTTCACGGTGTTGTGCGTTTAGGATTTAGGCTTTGGTGGGCTGAAGGGTTCGCTGGATATACGGTTCAGGGTTTGTGGTGTAGGATTGCGAATTTGGAGTGAAGTCCACAAAAGGAAGCAAGCGGTTCTGAGCGCGGTGCTTCGGCCAAGGACCCCCATCATCACAGGCTCAAAAACTTGCGAGTGGCACATGCAGCTTACTGGTTGTGAACCACGTGACCAAAACCCGATATAGCCCATTATAGTAGTTTCCATGTTCTTTTCCATTATTCCCATCGCACCCCAATATAACCCCATGGTATAGTAGTTTCCATTTTCTTTTCCATTATTTCAATATGACACATTCGCAACACATTCGCGACCCGGCAAAAGAAAACGTCTTGTGGCAGTTCCGCTGTCAGGATTTAGCAAACTGCACCTGCCTTTGCTGTTACCAACTTAGCGTTTAGGGTTAGGATAATAGGATTTAGGGTTTAGGGCTTAGGGCGGGTTTAGCGTTAGGGTTTGGGGTTTGGGTCTAGGTTGAGGGTTTAGGGTTGATTGTTCGAGGTTCAAGGCTTAGCCGGAGGTCCAAGCCAGGTACCCCATACCTAGGGACTTTGGATTAAGGTAATAGACGTTTCAGGTAAGTATGTGATTATTGAGTACTCGGACCTTAGGCTTAATTAGGGTGTAAGATTTGGCTCCCCAAATCCTGGGGCCTAGACTCGACAAGCGGGCGCGCAAACCAACAGAAAACCCTAGATGTTTGCGGTCAATGTTGTTTATACTCCAGCACCTACTGTGCCCTCGTGACGTTCAGATGTTTTGCATGCTGCTACTGCCGCCTACTACTACTACTACTACTACTACTACGACTGCTACTGCTACTGCTACTGCTACTGCTACTGCTACTGCTACTGCTACTGCTACTACTTCTTCTCCTCCTGCTACAACCCTAAACCCTAAACCCTACACCACGACCACCACCGCCGCCGCCGCCGCCGCCGCCGCCACCACCACCACCACCACCACCATAACCACTACCACAACTACCACTACCATTACCACCACCGCCGCCATGCTGAGGCTGCGAGATGCCACAGAGGACCGCACAGTTCATGTGAGCCACAGTCTATACTCCTTAAAGGGATTTGTATAGGGGATAATATAGGGGAGTAGTACAGGGGTTATTAAGGAGGATACTAGGAGTTTAGACTACAGCTCATGTCAAGATTTGGCATATGTTCTTTGACGGCTGGAGGTTCGACTTTGAGTGCCGCGAAGTTCGGTGCAGTTCAGTGACTGCAAAGACCATTCTCTCTCTACATATATATATATATGTAAACGTGTATCTATTATCCCCAGCTTATCCTCGCAATCAGCCCCATCAGAAAAATATTG
This sequence comes from Symbiodinium pilosum, assembly GCA_905231905.1. Lineage (NCBI taxonomy): Eukaryota > Dinophyceae > Suessiales > Symbiodiniaceae > Symbiodinium > Symbiodinium pilosum. The sequence goes on along the minus strand of CAJNIZ010046340.1, from coordinate 37,584 downwards.
TATCCCTTTTTAAGTACATTCCCCCGCTTGTGTCGCGTCAACTCTTGCGGCCAGGAGGTCCTTGTTGGATCCAACTTGGTAGAGTCCATGAAGGCCCGCCTATTTTGGGGTTGCGATTATGTTTTTGGACGGGGGGAGTGTGTTAGATACTGCCAGAATGGTTCCAGCGCTCCACTCTAAAGTTGTATGTGTAAGCCTGCCCCTAGAGCCCCTGCAGCATAAGCCCTAGACTACGCGTTACGCGCGTTGAGTCCGACTTTCGAGGGCTAACATGGCTAGCCATGTCAGCGTTCCTAGAGATCTTGTTGGTGAAGTTTTATCTGGACCCCCAACATATATGGAACATTGCTCTTTAGCTATTTTCTGCGTTTGGGTTCATTTTCTTCGCTACTTTTGAGGTCCAGGACATTGATATGAAGAAGCCCTAAGCCTCAAACCCTAAACTCCTAAACCCTCAACCCTAAATTCCTAAACCCTAAGCCCTAAAGCCCAAACCCCTGCCTCAGAGTTCTGCTTTAAACGGAGCCCTGTTGATTATCACCCCGGGGGGTTCCTCGCGCGTCTTAGGTAGAGACTTTGAAGAGTCAGTGGCTTGCAGCCATTTTAGCGTTCAGGGTTCAGGGATTAGGGTTTAGGGATTTGGGTTCAGGGTGTCGGGTTCAGGGATTAGGATTATGGCTTAGGGTTCTAGGATTAGGGTTTAGGGTGTTTAGGGCTCAGGGATTAGGGATTGGGGTTTTAGGGATTAGGGCTTAGGGTTCCCGGATTAGAGTTTAGGGTTCAAGGTTTTGGGTTTTGGGCCTAGGATGGAAGATCATGTTCTAAAAAGCCTCTCGAGAATCGTAACATGAGATGCTACAGCAATTCTTCGGCCCCTACATTACTTGGCAACACATCTGCTTTAACTAGTGGCCCTTTTTTGACATTCAATAATTACTCGGCAAACTCACAAAGTCCCTAACACTACATGAGCTATAGTCTCAACCCTTTAAGAGGGGTCATCTAAGGAATTATGTGTAGGGAACTGCTATTGCGGTTAGTAAGGGGGATACTGGGAGTTTAGATGATTATGGCCCATTCTTTTAAAATGATGTGGCCCAAAACCTAATCTGGCGATGTAGGGCCCGAACTCTAAACCCGACATTCTAAGCCCTAAACCGCAGACTCCATCCTGTCATGTTCTCTGCTTTAGCAAACGCTAGGTGAGTGAATATTTTTTGGGAGACCACCTGAAAAAATGGTTTTGGATACTTGCGGCAGAGGTAGGGCGCGGGACTCTTATAGCGGTACGCTTATAGAGTTCTTTCCATAGATTGAGTTTCGGCTGTCCCCGACATGATACAAGCGGTGTAGTTGGAATACAGAGGGCTTTAAGGTTTAGGGCTTAGGGATTCAGGGTTTAGGATTTTGGACTCATAGTCTAATCGTCACTTGCCCTTGTGGTTGCTAAACTTAACCCAACCCCTGAACCCTAAACCCTAACTGGGAGGATGTTTCAAAAGCATGGGGATAATAAGGGAATGGGGGGTGGAAAAGTTGGCACGCATAAGGGCTTCAGGGTCTAGCGTGTGGGGTTTGAAATAAGGGCATACATACCCCGATCCGGGCCTGTTTGAGCCCTTATTTCGTCCCTGTTTCCTTTCCTAGGTCCCCAGGACTTTGACGAAGAAGTTTTTGCATTGTGATAATCTAGCGATTCCCTGGCTAATCGCTGGTCCTTTCAGAGGTGTATCTTGGGAAGAATTCAGAATCCCCAACGGAACAGACTTCCCAGGCTATCTAATCAAAAGCAGCGATCTGAATGCGCACTCATGCTCTAAAGGATTCTATCAACTTATCTACTGGTTCGAAGCTTAGATGTAAAGCCCAGAGCTCAAAGGCAACTAAACCCTAAACCGCAAACTCCAAGAACCGCCGAAGTTCTCAGCATTGGCTGAAACTCAAACCCAAACTCCAAGAACGGCGAAAGTTCTAAGAACTGATCTTCAGTCATCACAGATCTAGCAGGAAATTTCAACTTTAGCCAGCCTATGTCCTTTAATTCAGTAAGTAGGCTTGCCATTGCAGGCTAAGCTGGGCATCAAGCAACCTATTCAGTTGCAGACAGCCTGCGAACTCTGCTGAAGCCCTCGAATCCCACTCATAGCTTCACCCTAAGGCCTAAGGTGGCAGTTTCCTAAAATCAGAGGACCCCAATATAGACCCCAAAATACCATAGTCCTTATTATAGGGGACCCCAAAATGGTACCCCTAATTTTGGGCATCGAGGTTTACCTGGTGATCCGTGTGGTGGCTGAGAAGCTTGTGGTCAGGTCGGACGTGGTGGACTCACAAGGCCAAAGCTACTGACCCCGCAACACTACGAATCCGCCATACTCTAGCATGATGGTGGGTCGCAGTATGGAGGGGCACTGCAAGCTTTCCGCCTTCCCCTAGGGATCCAAGTATATAAATAATACCTACATTGGGCCCCAAAGTCTGTAAATAATACCTACATTGGGCTATTTGGATCCCTAGGGTTCCCCAGGCATGTCGTAGTGAGACCCGGCGTTCAGATACGAGACAGCGCGATTACCGTAGCCGAAGCCACCGCAGCTGCCATGATCGTGTGCGCCTCAGTGGATGGGCGCGACGTTGAAGAAGCCAGACTCACAAGCGCCACAGTCCGCACCATGGCTGTCCGCACGGAGCAGGCGGCTGTTGAGGCGGCCGTCCTAAACCCTGAACCCTAAACCATGTCAAGGATCTTTCAAAGCGAACACCCACAGCAGCTCAGACTCTAAGCCCTAAACCCCCAACCCTAAACCCCAAACTCTACACCCCTAAACCCTAAACCCTAGTAACTGGCCTACTTTAGGTTACCTTGTTAGGCTGGCCAAAACGGAGCAGCCCGCAAGCTCTAAGCTGGATTGCAAGCCCAGCTGTCTAAGTGCCAGGAAGCTGCAGGAAAGCCTTAAACTCCAGACCCTAAAACCTTGAACCCTTAAAATCCCAAACATTTGATGTGCGAAAGAGGTTTCAGCGGAAGTTCAGAAGATTGTGGACGCCGTGATCGCAAGGCCTCGAAAACTCCATGTGTTGTCCAGTCCCCCCAAGGTGCAGTAATCCTAAACCCTTACGCTAGGTCTCCAGTTGCTAGGTTCTATATATATATATATATCCTATAGTTACATGTAGTACCCCTTAAGTAGATAGAATGTGGCTTTGAGTAGATTATAATCAGATCCCCATATACCCCATATTCTTTCTACTTAAGGGGGGCTATAGCCCCGTTACCTAGACAAATGGGAGCCTTAGGGTTCAGCTTACCGATGCTTAAGGGTCAGGGGGGGCAGCAGATCTCCCCAACAACGCCCCTTAAGCGCCAGCAAGTAAGGCTCCAGGTTGTAGGGGTTTAGGTTTCAGCTAGGTTTAGGGCCATGTTTAGGGTTAAGGGTTTAGGGTTTAGGCATTATCAAGAGCTTACATTTCTACGTACTTCATATTCTGTTGGAGTAGAATAAACATTTTAAGTTCTATCCAGCAATGGCCCAGAGATCGCTCAACCGCAGTACTTGCAGGTTGGGTTTAAGGGTTGAGGGTTTAGGATTCCGGGTGTAGGCTTCAGGGCTTTGGTTGTAGGTTTTTAGGTTTTAGGGTTCAGGGTAGTTCTTGCCCACTCATAATTGGTACTGAATTATAGCCAAGTGATTATACTCATATCAGAGGGCTTAGGGCCCAAAGGCATATCTTGGGAAGATTGCCAGAAAGCAGAAGGGCCCCCCAAGGATCCTATGTTCCCATGTGGGATTCAGGGTTCAGGGCTTTCGGAATACGAAGCTCTCTCTCTCCCCTAGTATAAAAAATCACGGTTCTTTAGAATATACAGATACTCGGGGTGCTTTGGGGCAAGAACGACCCATCTTCTCCTGCGAGACATCCATATCCATACTGCGTTTATGGCTGTTGGCAGCTCGATGAGACAAACAGACCCAAACCTTGAACTGTTCATCCTCTTCTTTCTTCTGGATAGCCAGCCATTGGACCCGGCTATGATCTTTCTAGCCTCTGCGCCATCCTCATACGACCAGCCCGAAAGTGACAACCCTCAAGGCAGTCGAAGAACCCTAAACCCTACACCCTAAAACCTGAAGCTCCAAGCAGGTGCAGCTTCGGAGAACGAGCAGCTTAGCCGCAGCTACTTGTGGGTTGTAAATGGGGAATGGAGAAATAGGATCCCTGTAGTTGCCCCTATATAAGGGTTAAGGGTTAAGGGTTGACCCTAAACCGCAAACCCTAAACCCGTTCTCCATTTTCTTTAGTTTCTTCTCAGTTCCTGCTAACACTAGGTACCCCAGTAGTACCATTTTACCCTTTGTATTTTGGAGTCTCCCTATTCAAGCTGAACACTAGGACAAAGGGAACCCTTGTTATTATGGGGTTACTGGAGAACCTATAGTCTGAACTCCTAGTATCCCCCTAAATGCCCCTTGTAATAGTACACTATATACCCCCGCTTGAAGGAGTTTAGATCTATTAGATCCTAACACCTTGAACAACCAGCGAGACTATGCCTGGTTATTTGAGAAGTCTTCGGTGTTCGAATCTGGAGTTGCAAATTCAGATTCCAGGCTAGGGTTTAGGGTTTAGGGTTTTAGGGTTTAGGACTTAGGGTTTTGGGGTTTAGGGTTGAGGGTCTAGGGTTTAGGGTAGCTTAGGGTGCAGGCTTTATGGGGTGTAGCATAAAGGGTACAAGGTATCTAGACGCGGGGTAATAACCCAATTTATCCGAATTAATTCCTAGCATAGAAAACACCAAACCCCAAACCTATTCCAGGTTTGTGGCTTGGGGTTGATGATCTTGCGGGTCAGGCACAGATCCAGCTATGGGGGTTTGGGGCCCAGGGTTGCAGGTACTAAAAACCATTCAGATTATGGTGCTTGGGGCCTAAAGCCTCACTATTTGAGCCGTTGGACCCTGAGGGCGATTAGGGTTTTCAGTCTAGGCGTGCGAGAGCTTGTGGATTGCGACCCAGGGCATGGAGGCTTGTGTAACAGGAGGGCCTTCTTTTCTGTTGAATACCCTAAAGCCTGAACCCTAACAATGCGGCAATCCTGGAGCCGATCCACTTTGGGAGCCTCGGGTTCCAAAAGAGCAGCTGTTCTGATAAGGGTCACATGAGCTATAGTCTAAACTCCTCAAAGGGGGGTGATATAGGGAATTCTACAGGGTGATATGAGGAGATATAGGGTTTAGGGGTTTAGTATCTACTAGATCTAAACTCCTTAAAGGGGTGTGTTATAAGGGACTATATACGGGACTATTATAAGGGACATCTAGGGGGATACTGAGAGTTTAGACTATAGGTCACATGTGGGTGCCCCGTCTTAGCCCAGACCCCCTAGAGCATCCACAAAATGGAACCCTGAATGATCCCCTAGGTTCCCCAATGAAGTAATAGAGCCATGTTTTGGGGGTTCCATGTTTTGGATCGTTTAGGGGGTCCGAGAATTGGTCTACTCAGTAGATCTGACAAAGTCTTGTAAGCTCTAGGCACCTGTGCAAAATCCGCATGACTCTCTCATGTCCCGGAACCCTTATGCACTCCCCTCCAATAGAGGAGTTTAGGGTTTAAGGGTTTAGGGTTTAAAGGTTTAGGGTTTAGGGTTTGTTTCAAACAGGCCCTGCCTGGAAATGCTCAAATATCGCCAACCCTGCCTCCCAAAACTGTAGAGCGTAAACAATAACCCTACCTCATGATTGAACATGTCTGGGGCTCGGCTGCAACTTCAGCAATCCAACAATTTTGGGGATTCCTTTCCAGGGCTAAGCCCCAAACCCCAGACCCTAAAGGGTTTAGGGTTTCGGTGGGTAACAGATGAAAGCCAAGCAGCCAGTTTCCAGGCATGTCCTGAAGTTGCATTACGCGCGGCGGTGAACAAGCCCGAGACACTCGGTTTTGTATTTCAACTCACGGTGTGAAGTTGAGGGTTTGGGGTTTGGCTTCTGTACAAAGGGGTCAAATGCTACCCTCAACCCTAAACCCGGGGGCCAAATGACCGAAGTTGGGTTGCCTGGGACCTTTGTCCGAGCGATGGTAGGTGGGTTTGTCGGTGGGGAGTATAATATTTGCTCCATCTTCCCCAGCCCTAAGCTCTAAAGCTGACATTTTCAGCAGAAACTGCCTGGCCCTTCAGCCCTCAATCCTATTAGATAGAACCTTACCCCTAAACACTTCATCACTACCCTAAGCCCTAAACCTTAAACCCCTAAACCATTCACCTGCCCCGCCCCAAATCCTTAGCCCTAAACCTCAAATTTGAAACTAAGCCCTAAAACCCCGAACACCTGAAATCCCAAGCTACCTAAACCCTGACTCCAAAATTCCACAAAAACGACTAAACCCTAAACCTTAATACCTCAACCCTAATCCCTAATCCCTAAACATTAATACCTAAACCCTAACCCCTAATCCCGAAACCCTAATCCCTAAACCTAATCCCTAAACCCTAATCACCTTAAACCCAACACGAACCCGTTCACGCGAAACTATAAACCCTAGGCTCAGGTAGGCCAGGGCTTCCCCAAGTTTTGGGGGGTTGGGGTTTGGGGGTTTTTGGTTTTGGGGTTTTAGGGTTTAGGGTTTAGGGATTCGGGTTTCGGGTTCAGGGATTACGGCTTAGGATTTAAGGTTTAGGTTTTAGGATTTAGGGAGAAAGGCCTACCAGTTTTTGGGGTTCTCCTTGGGACTTAGTTAGGACCTTATGTTCCGGCTACAGGTACCTAATAATTAGCTTGGAGCAGGGGTGCTAACTGCCATAGTTGTAGGGTTTGGAACTATCTCAGGTTTTTCAAGTTCGAAGCTCACCCCGGACCTGTAAAAGGGCCCTCTAAACATTACGGTTCTTTTAGAAAAGGGCGTGTTGGGGCTGCATGTCAATTTGGGGAAGGGCGCAGCTTGAATTTTAGTAGTTTTGTTTGGGAAGTGGCGTGGGGTTAAAGGTTTGGGGATTTGGGGGGTTTAGGAATTGATTGGAGCTTAGCGGCTTAGCGTGTAGGACATATAAGGTTCTTGGCCAGGGCTTAGGCTCTAGGATGTAGAGCTAGCGTTTCAGCCTTCTGTTCTACAATTTTAAAGCTCCCAACTTGACCCCTTAGACTTCTGACCTACAGGCTACATTGCCCCAAACCCAAACTGACAAGAGGACGTTGGTAACGTCAACCCTCAAAATTCCGACCCTTTTGTAGTCATGTTAACCTAAAATCCCAACCCAAATCCCAAACCTGAACCCTAAACCCCAGACCCCAAACTCCCAATTCCAACCCCAAACCTCAACCCAAATACATACCCTACACCGTAAACCTCAAACCAAGATGAACTATAGTCTAAACTCCCAGTATCCCCTTTTGTAACCCTGTCATACTCCCCTGTAGAATGCACTAAGGAGTTTAGACCCTAAACCCTAAACCCTATAGAACTCCCTGAAAGGAGTTTAGACCCTAAACCCTCAACCCTAAACCCTATATAACCGCCTTTCAGGAGTTTAGAACCTAAACCTGAAACCCTAAACCAAAAATGGACCTAAACCCCAAACTCTACACAGTCTCTTTTAAGGAGTTTAGACTATAGCTCAAATTGAATCCCCTAAACCCTAAACCCTAAACCCTAAACCTCAAACCCTAAACCCAGGAAGCCCAGGGCTCTCTTGGTTGGTTGCGTGGCTGCACTTTTCTGGGTTTTGGGGTTAAGGGTTAAGGGTTTAGGGTTTAGGCTAGGGTTGACGGAACTTGTATAAAGTTACCATAACATGGGTATGTAGTAAAGCACCTTTCTGGGTTTGGGGTTTAGGGCTGAAGGAACTTAAAGTCAGTTACCAGAGTAAGGGTACATCGTAAACAACAGGGGTTTCTTGTTATAGTAAGTTAGTCTAAATTCCTTAACAGCAGCCCAGTTTTGTTTAATGGCTTCAGGATTCAGGGGCTAAGCATTTGGGGTTTAGCGCTTAGGACTTGGTGGGTGTAGGTTTGGGGGTTCCTGGCCTATATGCTTGAAGTAATGGAGAATAAACGGAACAAAGAATGGAACATGAAATAGAAGCTGGGCTTTCAGAGTGGTTTGTAGGAATTTAGGGGCTTAGGGCTTGGGCTTTCCACTTCAGGGATTGGGTTGTAGGGTATTGGCTTGAAAGTCTTGGGATGAGGAATTAGTA
>CAJNIZ010046340.1:0-21742 GCA_905231905.1 Symbiodinium pilosum | reverse complement strand
CCCCCCCCCCCCCCCAACAAACCAAAAAAACAAGACCTCAAGAGCCAGGCCAGGGACCAAAGTGGGTCAGCTACGGGCACCGCACCGTCAACTCGCAAAACTGCGTCTCAATCGGTCCCTTCGCCAAGGAAGGTTGGGTCATTTTGGCAATTTGGGACCCTTCTAGCGGCTTAGGGTTTAGGGTTTANNGGGTTTAAAGGGTTTAGGGGTTTAAGGTTTAGGGATTAGGGATTAGGGATGCGGGTCTAGGGGTCCAGACTGAAGTAATGGAAGAGAAAATGCGTTTAGGATTCAGGGTTTAGGGTTTATGGGGCCTACTAGAGGGATCCATTCCTCCATTGCCTGTTGCTACTCGAAAAATCTCGAAATCCTGCATGACCTTCCGATGCCTTGATATGCTACAGTATGAGAATTGCCTAGATTCAGGGTACTTGGGGTCACCAAGTGTGTTCAGTATCAATCGTAGGCTTCAGGGTTCACAGAGTAAGATGCACTTGAAGGTCCATGGGACGTAGTAGACACCTAAATTGGACATAACTTTACTTATAAGGGGGGACCCGCATAAGGCCGGTTGGGGGCATCACAGGTAGTAACCCTAAACCCTACTCCCTATAAGTAGGAGCCCAGTTATGTAAGTATAGGTACCAAACCGTAAGTCCTCCCCTCAACCCTAAACCCTGATTCCGATGCACCTTCAAAGGGGCGTTACCTACGCAGGTTTGGTCAGGCGGCAGGCAGCTAAGGCCCCATTTGTAAAAGGATTGTATAGGGACATTATTTCAATCAGGGATTGTAAAGGGATGTAGGGGTGAGGTGGGCATTATATACGGTTACTTAGGAGTTCTATTTGAAGATACAAGCTTAAACCAGTAATCGAGAATCAAGTGGAACCGAAAAACGAAATGGAAACTTGGATTCTATAGGGTTTCCAGGGTTGATAACGGCGGTCTTAGGGGGGGGTTAGGGTTTAGGGCTTTGGGTTTAGGGCTTTGGGGTTTAGGGTTTAGGGTTTAGGGCTTTGGGGTGGGTTTCCGAGGCTCGGGCTGTAAGGAGGGCAGCTTCAACACGCAACTCGCCCCTCAAGCAAAGTCGGCTCCCTAGGCCCTAAGCCCCCAACCCTAAACTCTAAACTCTAAACCCTGTTTAGGGCCCCTGGGTTCCCCAATGCGGGTTAGGGTTTTGGGTTTAGGGCAGTCATGAAGCCATTTTAGGGGGATTCTCCTTTTGTTGGATCCTTTACGGGTCTGGGACCCTAGGCTCAAACATCTACGACCTACTGTACACGCCACAAACAGCTCACACAACATTTCGAAGAGTTTACCAACGTTAATCAGGCGGATCACTCCTCTGCAGGGGCTCCCCCTCGCAAGACACCGCCACCGCTGTTCCGCCCGGCACCACGACTGCAGCGACGCCAAAGGCCACCGCCAGGACCAGGGCGGACAGCGCCATGCATTACCCAAAGCCAGCACACTACCATCTTTAAAGTGCCCGAGAATCCTGGCCGGAGGAAGAAAACAGATTCTTCAGTTGCCCGACCAATTAGGCCGGCTGCAGAGATGACCCGCTGGTTGGAATGGTTGAGATGTTCACGTGGCTATTCACGCACCTCTCAGATTGTTTCATGCTCACTTTTGACTTCTATATTGGCTCACTTGTAACTTCCATTTCAATTCACTGGTAACTTCTCACTTGGCGCCCTTGCAAAATGCAATCAGCGGCCGACTCTAAGATACATGATGAAGTACCATTGCCAAATGAGGGGGCGTGTTTAAGTCGGCTCCCTGGACTTTAAGCCCTAAACTCTAACCTCTAAAGCCTGTTTGGGGCCCCTGGGTTCCCCAATGCGGGTTAGGGTTTGGATTTAAGGTCTTGGGTTTAGGGTTTGGGGCAGTAGTGATGCCCGTTTGGGGGGATTCTCCTGACGGGGTCTGGGACCCTGGGCTCAAGCATCTACGGTCTAGGGTTTAGGGTTTATAGGGTTTAGGGCATTACCCAAAGCCAGCACACTAGCGTTGATTTTCAAAAGCTTGCAAGACCTTGGTGAAAAAATACCATAAGTTCCATGTGTAAGGCAGGGTCATGCAGGATTTGTAGCATCCCTTGACCTTAGTAACCTTACTTGGTTTAGGGTTTAGGTTGCTAGGGTTTAGAGTTTGGGCTTTGGGGTATAGGGTTTCAGAGTTTAGAATTTGAGGCTTTAGAGTTGGGTTTCAGGGTTTAGGCTTTTTAGAGTTCGGGGCTTAGGGTTGAGGGCTACGCGTAGCTCCAAACTTGGAGGTTCAGGGTCTGGGTGAAGGGTATAAACTCAAGACAATTCGTAACCCAAGCATGAACCCCCTGAGTCCATTAAAGAGGTTGTAGCTGGGCTAGAAGTGCCAGTTACAAGTGGGATCTAATGACCTAAGCCGTAAATCCAAAAAACTCTTAAACTTACACCCTTTGTAATTGCACTGAAGCTCCAGGTAGTAGAAAAGTCATTGCTAGACCCCTCGGTTTTCCAATAGTTGGGACCTGTTTAAGAGTAATTAAAAGTTTCGGGCTTAGGGTGTAGGGTTAGGGTTTTGCTGCTGTGCAGTTTTGTTCTTGTTCTTGCGCGAGGGTGGGCATGGGTGCGGGGGGTTCAGTTCTACAATTTAGTGTCTTTAGGTGTTTGAAGTGGTTGGGCTTCAAATCCTGAACCGTAATTAGTGGTGTAATAGGTAGCACAAAACCTGGAGCCCCCTGATGATTCAGGGCTTAGTGTTCAGATCCAAAAACGGATCCTCCTAAACCCTAAATCCTAATCCTTAAAGCCCTAAACAATAAACCCTAAGCCCTAAACTTGAACCCAAAATCAACGCTGCAAACAACAAAAACAAAGTAGTATCCTTTGGGGGGTCCCAGGTTTTAGTGGTGTCCTTGGTGGGTTTGGGGGATCAGTATATACGCAGGTGGTATCTGTGATCACTATATAGCTCGTAAGGCTTATAAGTACACTTACGAATTCCCCTCAACCCTAAAACCCCTAAACCTGGGTGGAGGCTCTAAACCTTCAACCCTAAAATCATGAACCCTAAGCCCCTAAACTTCGACCCGACACCATGTACAAGTGGCCCTTGCGATCTGACCCTTGTCTGGCCTTCCTCTGACAGGTTTATCGCTGCGGGGTTTGTTTGGGGTTTCGGGCTTACGGTTTACGGGTCTAGGGTTTAGGGGTTTAGGGTTTAAAGGTTTAGGGTTTAGGGGTTTAGGGCTTAGGGGCTTGAGGTTTAGGGGGACCATGCCCTAAACCAAAAGAGTCGTCCGTTGTCCCTACGGTTCTATGAAGATTTAGGAGTGGGGTTGAGGAGTCATGTTCCCGGGGCTACATTCAGGGGGAGCTTCGCAGCGAAGCGGGCCTTATAATGATCCGTTGCGATCCTTGAAAACCTACATGAGCTATAGTCTAAACTCCTTAAAGGGGGTTATATAGGGGATTTTCATAGGGCTTATGAAGGGGGATAATAGGAGTTTAGACTATAGGTCACATGGTATTTTATACTGGTTTGGGGATGGTCAACCGTAGTAAGATTCTGTCCTCATTTGGGGCATAGACTTTTACAGCACTTTACGTGGCTTGACCACAAAAACATTACCCTGAAACCTAAGTTTCCTAAACCCTAACATCCTAAAACCTTGGCCGAAGCCCTTGAGGCTTTTTGGGCGCTGGGTCGCCCGAGGAATGCCAAGCAGGCTGCGACCGCGTCGATGACGGCGACTGCAACACAGTGCCGTGCTCTGGGTTTCAGGATCCAGGGCTTTGGGCTTCGGGCTTCCAGGGTTTACGGCTAAGAGCTTAGGGCTTAGGGCTCACAATGCCTAGGGTTGGGTTGATGTGTGTTTGGGCCGTGCATGGAACAAAGGCCTTCTACAAAACCACCAAAGAGGTTCAACTAGAGTGAGCAAACGAGGAGGAGATCATTGGGGCTTACGTAGTCGCTATCTTAGCCGTTCACGAGATTTAGTAGCCGCGTATAACTCGGGAACAAGATGTACAAGCAAGTTCTCAAACTCAAGCTCTACATCACGTTGTGGGTTAAGTGGAGATGCTCAAACCTCAAGGAATATCTGTAGCTAAGTAGGGCCCAACATAATTACCCAACTTATGGTCCGAGATGTCTGGTGTAGTTATGGTATAGGGAATCTCAAATAGATCTCAAAATGATATGTACTATAGTCTAAACTCCTTGAAGGGGTTTATATAGGGGATTATATAGGGGATTACTATAAGGGCTATTAAGGGGGATACTAGGAGTTTAGACTAGAGCTTATGTTGCTCAGACATGTCAGAGAGGCTCCCCACATTCCCAAGCAGCCCCGATGAGAGTGCAGCTGCGATCTAGGAAACCCTAAACCCTAAACCCTAAATCCTAAACCCTAAACCTTAAATCATCCTAAATCCTAAACCCTAAATCCTAAACCCTAAACCCTAAATCCTAAACCACTAAACCTTAAATCCTAAGCCACTAAACCCTAAATCCTAAAGCACTAAACCCTAAATCCTAAACCCTAATCCCTAAGCCGAGGGAATAAGGAAGCAATCTGGATCAATGTTAGGGATCCTTTATACTTTTTTGGATGTATGGGATTCCTTATATGCAAAAGGGATCTTTTTTCTTCCTGGGGTAATGTGGGCTAAGGAATTAGGGTTTAAGGATTAGGGTTCAGGGATTCAGGGTCTGGAGGCAGCATGGGGGGTGAGCAGAGCAGTTTGCTTTGGAACACATACTTGAAGATCCATGGGACTCAGGGTTTAGGGTTTGGGGTTTAGGGGCTTAGTAACTGCTTTCACCACGCCTCTAATCCCACTCAAGCTTTGGGTAATCCAATAAGTAAGGCCACTTAGGGGTGTCATTTATATAAGCCCGGGTATAAGTAGCAATTTCCCGAAATAGGGGGCCCATAATCCTTGTTATGGGACCTCCACAAAGGGTACCGCTAATTGTGGGAACCCCCCCAATCTTAAACCCTAAGACCTAAACCCTAAACCCGGAATAAGTAGTTACTGAGTTTCATGAACCTCCAAATATCCCACAGAACCAGCAGAGCAATGCTCACGGGAACTCTAAGCCACTGAACCCCCACTGTGAACCCTCAATTTAAAATTTAGGGTTTAGGGTTCAAACCTTAGAAACCATGATAAAGCACAAAAACATCCCCGACCTTGAAAACTGAGCTGTAAGCCAACTCCCTGAACCTCAGACTTTGAGCTCTTAAATCCTAAATTCAACCTTGCCTGGACCCTCCAATGTAGTACCTTTTTGGTAGTCCTAATACGATGCTTAAGCAAACAATTCCAAACCCAAAATGGAACTACATTGGAGGGTCTAGGTATAAGACCTGAGCACTAAACTTCGAAATTCTAAGCCCCTTAACCCGGCTCCTGTTCACAACAGAGGTGGTCTTTGAAGAAGACGACGGCTGGTGCAGCCTCTGGAAGTGTTCACCATGGGACCCTTTGTCCAGGGCTGTCCTGAAGTGAGTTGCTATTTCTTGCATAGAGAAAAAACCGCCCTAAACCCTTTACTCAGTTGTTTTGGAGATGTCGGTTTGGGTGGGGGGGGGTGTGCGGGCAGGGGCGTAGGATTTAGGAGGTGTTCGGACTTAAGCTTTGGGAGTTAGGGTTGGGGAGTTTGCGGTTTGGGGTCAAGGGTAGGGGGTGTACAGGGTTAGGACTCGGACGGGTAGCATTTACTTGTGAAGGGTGTAGATCTCAACAGTATTTTGGGAATCCCCCCGCTGCCCTCCGTTCTGACCTAGCTTCCTGACTGCTCCTGTAGCATCATGATTGGGATTCGGGCTACGGGTTGGGGGGAGGAAGAACATCCTAGATTCTGAGCCTGAAGATGTTGGATCCTGTATCCTCAGAATGAAGGCTAGGTAATCCTAAACCCTAAACCAGGTCTTAGGGTACAGCGACCCCTGTAGGTGGAATCCAGAAGCTGTTTTCTGGGTTGCTGTTGAGGAACTTAAATTAAGTTACCATGTTATGGGTACATAGTAAGTAATAGGGATTCCTGACAATGGTAATGTAAATGAAATTCCTGAGCAGCAACCCAGTATTTGATGACTAGGTTCCAGTGCTTTGCTCATTCTTTTACACCCTGCTGACCAGAGCCAGGTTTAGATGTTGGAAGGGTTTAGGGTTTAGGACCAGGGGTTAGCGTTTAGGGTGTGGGTTTTAGGGTTATTGTTTAGGGTTTGGGTTGTATAGGGTTTAGGGTTAGGGTTTAAGGTTCGGGTTTAGCGTGAAACCCCAAGCCCTAAACCCCATAAAACCTGACCCCCAAGCCTTAGGTGCGAAAGCCAGGGATCCAGTAAGGGCCCGTACACATATAGTATATACCTAACACAGTACAGTATATACTTTAGGTGGACCCCACTAGTAATAGTGACCATAAAGGATGATAAGGACTACATTAGGGTCCTCTTATATTCCTATTATACTAACCACTATTACAGAGTGGGGGGTCCACCTCATATATACCTAATATGTAGCCTGAAGGATCCCTACACCCTAAACCCTAAACCCTAAACCCTAACCTAGAATCTCCCTAAAATATCTGACAGCTCTTGTCTGTGGCCATGGTGCCATCCGTAGATAGGCCCCCGAACCTCCCTAATTCAGAATTAAACACTCTACTTGCAACCTTAGCAGAATCCCATCAAAACCCTAAACCCTAAACCCCATCAAAACCCTAAACCCTAAACCCCATCAAGACCCTAAGCCCTAAACCCCATCAAAACCCTTACAGTAACCCTCGAGCCAATAAAACGGGAAGCAGGACACCTTTCCTCCACAGCCTGGGAAGATACTTTCCTTCAAGCCACTGCGGCGGAAGATAAGGTTGATCGAAAAAACGGGAGTTTAGGAAGTTTAGGGAGTTCATGGTCTAGGGTTTTGGGTCGTTTTGAGTCTAGGGAGTTTAGGGTTTTGAGGGTTTTGGCTTACGGGCTTAAGGTTTAGGACGCGGTTCAGGGTTAAAGGTATAGCGCTCCCTCAATGGTTTAGGGTAGGGGCCCCTTAGGGGCTTTGGGGTATTTGGCTACTGGGGATTCTACAGGGGTAAATTTGGGCAAGCTCCCACATGAACGGTGTAGGTCAGGTCGCAAGGGTCAGTGAGTCCCTCCACCCAGCAACAGTAAAATTGGTGTTACATCCTTGTATACGGACTGGAATACAATTGCTGTCAGTATCCCTTGTGGTCACTGAGAGTGCATGCATTACCTGGGGTTAGGCTAAACACGCCCATGTCTCACAGATTCCCCAAGAATCGACTTCCTTGAGACACCCTCATATGGGTTTGTATGGATTTGGCGTTCATCATCTCGAAAAGGGGGCCTGAATTCCTTGCTGTGGGGCTTGTCTGTACTCAGATTGTTTTGTCAATGTGGGCCTTCTAGGGATCATGAGGGCGGTCCTACTGTGGCGAATGTAACCCAACGGGCCTGCTTCTCAACTTAGGGATTCTCTTAGTGCTTAGGGTTGAGGGGTTGAGGGGTTAAGGGGTTTGCTGTTTTGGATTTAAGCGTTCAAGGTTCTCCTGCCACACTTCCTTGTCTACTGGCCCCTGATTACATTTCCTTAGCCCTTAATAACGTCATCCAGGGAGAACATTGGGGCGCAGTACAGCGAGGGAAGGGAAGGGCAGGGAACCGATGCTGATCACTAAGCCCAGATTAAACCACTCTGTCTAGGGCTTCAAGCAGAGCAGTGTCTACTTTAGTGGACATCATGCTTTACCATATGTAGGATCCAAAAAATGGTAATAATCCCCTAGGTTCCCCAATGTAGTAACTGAGCATTTTTTTGGGAGGGGGGGGGGACATTTTTTGATCTTTTATTTAGGGCGTTTGGGCTTGAAGTTTCGGCCCGGAGCTAGAAAAACCACCAAAGCAAGGGAGTAGGGTTTAGGGTTTAGAGTTTACGGTTAGTGTATAGGGAATCTCTTTTTAGCATCAATATGGAGTCCAAAGTCTTAAAGTGAACAGACACACATCTCAACTTAGAGTGGAACAACCATGTCCTTAATTTGGAATGTTTCTGATAGGCGCATGGGCAAAGCAAAGCGACTTGGGATCGACTTTGTCGAATAGGGCGGGGGGTCCAACAGTCAGGAGTCTCTTTTCGGGCGTCCCACAAACACAGCCTAAACCCTAAACCAGGATTAGTTTGCTCAAGGCCTCTTACCCTCTCTGCAAGCAACATGCATCCCACCAGAAGAGGGCCAGAATGAGGACGCCTCCGAACCTGCCCAACTCCAACACGTATCTGGAGGCTTATGGGAACTTGTTAGCTACTATAACTGGACTTAATCACCCTAAATCCTAAATTCGAAACCCCATAAGGCAGGTAGACGGATGGCTGGTAAGGCTATAAGCCCAGATAACTAGGACAAGGTTGGTCCCAAAACGGTTTAGGGTTTAAGAGGTACGCCCCAGACAGAGACAAAAAACCCTAAACCCTTAAACCCCTAAACCCTAAACCCCCAAACCTAAACTAAACCCTAAACCCCCAAATCCTAGCCCCCTAAACCCTAAACCCCCAAACCCTAGCCACCCTAAACCCTAAACCCCCAAACCCTAAACGGCAACCTGGAATGACGACACCTTGCAGAACGCTGCGGCTGCACGGGTGCACAGGCTGCAATGGGAGTTGGCCAACTTCCAGGTTTAGGGTTTAGGGTTTAGGGTTTAGGGTTTAGGGTTTAGGGTTTAGGGTTCAGGGTTAGGGTTTAGGATTTAGGGTTTAGGGTTTAGGGTGTAGGGTTTAGGGCCGAGGTGCAACAACTGCAGTATCAGCTGAGTAGTATTTTGTTTGGGGATACTACGGTACCCAATATAGAGTAAGATTCTATCCTCTTTTTGGGGTATAGCATTTTATATAAGGAGTATAATGTTACTAGGTTAACCACCAAACAAAACACTACTCAGCTGGCTATCTCCCAACAGGAGGCGGACCACCTTGCAGCCGGATTGCGACAGGCCCGACTTGAGGTGAGGGTATGGATGACAAGGACCATGGCCGCCCACGTCGAGGGCCGTCAGCTTCAACCCAAGCCCCCAAAAGGATCTAAAGATTAGATCCCCTAGAACCATATGGGAAAAGTATATAAGGATTATATAGGGGTTATTAAGGGTCTATACCCTAAACCCTAAACCCTAAGCCCTAAACCCTAAACCTACCCATTTAGGGGATCTAATTTTCAGATCCTTTCAGGGGGTCTGGGAAGCGGGCATTGCAAACCTCGACCCATGAGGCAGAGCTCAGGTTGAAGGGAGCAGGGAGCTTGGAGTTTTGCCTGTCAGAAGGGTCCATGTACCCAATAATTAGGTCCCCTTTAAAGGGGATATATAGGGGTATATAGGAATGATATAAGGGTATATAGGGTTTAGGGTTTAGGGTCCATGTACCCAATATTTAGGTACTTGGTTTTAGGGTAATAGTATTTGTTGTATAGGTTTTGGGTAAGTATATGATTATTGGGTACTTGGACCCTTAGGGCCTTGTCAAGAATCCTTTCAGTTTGGACTTCGCAGTGCTAGGGTTTGGGGCCATGGTTTCAGGGTTTGGGGCTTTGCAATTGGCCACGTATCCCGAAACCTAAAACCGAAACCATCACCCAAATCTCAAATACCCTGTTTCTTGCCCTTGAACGTTTTGGCATACACCCTAGATGACAGTTGACCCCTACTCATCATTCTGCACTATCTCCTCCTCCTCCACTAACCCCCTAAACCCTAAGCCCTAAATCCAAAGCCCTAAGCTGAACCTCATCGTTCGTAGAACCCTTCGAAGGGTACTTGTGGGGTCCTGGCCCACCCTACATCCTTACCCCATATCACATATCGATCCCATAACTAAACCCCCTTCCCCCAATATTTCAACCCCCCCCCCTTCCCCCCAATTATAAACATCCCATTCTAATTATTTCTTATTGTGGGGTGCGGGGTTTAATATTACGTGGAGGGAATTAGTGGAGCACTTGAGGACTGATGTACCGCCTGAGAGAGATTCCGGCAGCTCGGCCAGCGGAGGGATGACGTGTGAGGTTTATTGAAGTTGTATGTATATTTATTCATCTCACTTGTATAGGTTCATCTACTTATTCATTTGAATTTATGTTT
This sequence comes from Symbiodinium pilosum, assembly GCA_905231905.1. Lineage (NCBI taxonomy): Eukaryota > Dinophyceae > Suessiales > Symbiodiniaceae > Symbiodinium > Symbiodinium pilosum. Next base: position 11,593 of record CAJNIZ010046340.1, on the reverse strand, counting down.
TTCTTTCAACTTATTTTATTTATATCCAGAGCTTTTGCGGTTTTGGGCGGCGTTTTGTGTTTTGCTCTGGGTCTGGGGTTTGGGATCTAGGGGTGCAGGGTTCAGGGTTTAGGGTGTATACGGCTTCAGGGACCCCTAAGACACGACCATAAGAGGTGATTTTAAGATTCTAGTTTTTGCGCTTACCTTAGACCTGGACCCTGAACTCTAAACCCTAAACCCAAAACTCAAACACCTACCGGCCAGCATCAACTCGGTACCTACGCGAACCTCCCACTCGGGACCAGGGCTTCAGAGGGGTTACCCTAAACCTAGGGTTTAGAGTTTAGGGTTTAGGGTACTGCCCCCATTCTGTAACAGCTGGATAATATTCATAAGATCGTTGAATAGAGCCCTGAGTATGACCCTAAACTACACTGTTACAGGGTGGGGGCCGTGCCCACCCCTAAACCCTAAAGCCCTAAACCCCTCAACCCTAAAACCCTCAGCCCTTAACCCCTCAACCCTAAAACCCTCAGCCCTAAAACCGTAAACCCCCAAACCCCAAACCCTAAACCCTACGCTTTAGCTTCCTTGACGCCCTCGACCCCGGACTCTGCTCTAATATTAAGCCGTAGTCTATCCTCCTTGAGGAGCGCATAATGTAAGGTTTAGGGTTAGGGTTTAGGGTTTAGGGATTAGGGTTTAGGGTTTAGGGGAGGGTTTCGGATTTAGGGTTTAGGGTCTAAACTCGTTAAAGGGAGTTGTATACGGAATTATATATGGGATTACCTTAGGGGTGATGAAGGGGGATATTTGGGGTTTAGATTCTGACCCCCATAACCCCCTACATAACCACATATATATAGCAGCTTCCATTTCAATTCCATTTTCTTTTCCGGGGATACTAACCCTAAGGGTCCAAGGACCCAAATCATAGGGTTTCAGGGTCCAAATACTATAAAATTGATGGTATTCGGGCCCTAAAACCCTATTATTTGGGTCCTTGGACCCTTAGGGTAAGAGTTTAGATTCTAGCTCATATCTTGGGAGCGGCTTCTGGATTTTTAAGGGTTTAGGGTTTAGGGTTTAGGGTTTTAGGTAACATGCATACAATGCATACAGATATAGGGCTTAGGGGTTAGGGGGTTGAGGGCCTAGCGGCCAGGGGTTAAGGGTTGAGGTATTCAGGGTTTAGGGCTCTTGGGTGTCCTTTTTTGATTTTTCACTGGGGCACACATGTGTCTCCACGTAGGTACATATATTCAATCATGGGTTTTTAGTTACCCCAACGCTCATAGCAAAGACCCCATGCCTGTCATATGACTACAAAAGATCCCTACTATTAGGGGTTGGGAGAATTAACATCATGTTCATTAATATTTAGCTATTCACGGAGAAAAGTTTGTTCGACGGGTTTCTGGTGCCCGGGGGAATAGCACAGAGTGTCTTGTGAATCTCCGAGAGCTCAGGGCTTCTCACCTAATAACGGGGATTGTGCAGGGACGTGGGGGCCTCTCTAAAGTTCCGAGGGGGTTGTGTACCCTAAATCCTACGTCCTAAACCCAACCCCTTATTCAACCCTAAACCCAACCCTTTATCCACACCCTTCATTCTGGGAAAGTCCTATCTGAGGCGAGAACAAAGTTGTCATCTTTGCAGGTCTCCCCAGATGGGCCGCCCGGCAAGGGATATCACACCTAGTAATGGAGAATCAACTGAAGAAGGAAAGGGAAGGGGACATGACAACTGGGGGTTCTGCAGAGGTTATTCAGGGGTTCAGGGAAGTATGAAGTAGGCGTTCATTATGGATTTTGGTCAGTAGTTCATAGGGTGGTCTAATTATCATGGTAGCTGGTTAGGAAAACCGCGCGTGTGAACAGTTACGGAATCTTTGAAGCATCCGCGCTAGCTGTCTACACTAAAAGCAAGCCATTAACCCTCAACCACCTTCTCTTGAATGGGTTTGGAGTTAGAGATGCATTTGAGTAGTATTTTATTTGGGGTTACTTTGGTACCCATTATAGAGTAAGATTCTATCCTCTCTTTGGGGCATAGTATTTCATATAAGGAATATACTCTTACTAGGTTCCACCACCCAAAAAAACGCTACGCATTTGGAGATACTTGCGGTGGACGACCCAACTCACCGGCAGCACCTGATGAGGGCACCTTGCGTGTGTTAGCGCAACTCCCAGGTCCAAACCTAAACCTCCACACCCTGAACCCCTGAATCCAAAAATGCAAAAGCCTAAATCCCAATCCCAGGTCCTAAATCTGAAGTTTTAAGACTTTAAACCTAGTTCCCACCCTCCAAAGCACCAAATCTCAAGCCTTCAGTCTTAGCCCCAAAGCCCTAAGCCTATATCGTGGGGTTTATCAGGCCTAATTCCTAGACCCCGAACTTTGAAAAACACCGTGAGCCATGAGCCCCTTAGAGCCCTAAGCCCTTAACCCAAAAGACCCCGAATCCTGGAGTCTCTATACACCGAGCGCATGCCTCATATGACCCATGAGGGTCCCTAAAACCACCTGAAGCATTAAATCTAGTAGCTACGTATAACAGGGCTTCTAACGCTCCTCTCATATACCGCATCTGGCCTTATATTGTGGTTCTTCCGGCAAAAAGGTAGGGGTGTACGCCCAGTTATCTGTACTTGCTGAGTCCCCATGGGCCTTCAAGTATCCTCGGCCCTCTTCATTCATACCCTAAATCCTACACCCTCAACCCTAAAATCCTACACCTACACCCTAAACCCCCTAAGATCCATCCCTAAATCATATATACCCCCTTAAGTAGATAGAATATGGCTTTGGGTATATTAGAATAAGATCCTCATATACCCCATATTCTATCTACTTAAAAGGGGGACTATAGGTCTGCAGGCAGAAACATCTCAGACACCCGAGCACTCCCTGTCCAGCCAAAGAAAGGTTTTAGGGGCTGAGGGGTTTAGTGATTCAGCGCTTTAGGGGTTTAGGGCTTTAGGGGTTTAGGGAGTGAATTAGGAGTTTAGCGCTTTATGGGTTTAGTGGTTTAGGGGTCTAGGGATTTAGGGGGTCAGGGAGTTAGTTTTTTTTGTTTTTTTTTCCGGTCTAGGGGTTGCGGGTTTAGGGGTAAGAGACGGTCCAGACGGTCTACTCGAAAGTCTATGAGGCTAACTAACCCCTTATACTAAGTGGGCCTATGACAACTGGGTCTTAGAAGTACAGGTTACAAGCCCTGTTAGAAGTAGCTCTAGACCCTAAGCCCTAAACCCTAAGCTCTGAACCCTGGCCCTAAACCCTAGACCATCAGCCCTGAGTCCCTAAGTCACATGGACCTTCAAGTAGGGTTTGGGCTACACGTACTGTACAAGCCAGAAATAAAGTACCATATGGACCGACATCATGTTGTTTAGGGTTTATGGATTATAAGGATTATAAAGGGTTATATAGGTTTTGGGGTTTGGGACAAATATTTCCGTACTCATGGAGAAACATATACCTGAAGTGGAAACCGGGCTTTCGCAGGTGCTTATAGGACTTGTAGTGTGGAAGTCTGAATAATTGTAAAACTTGTTATTGCTCTAGATTTCTCATATGCTTATCGTGGGTTCCCCCACTACCCCCTTCTATGCTACCCCCCTAGGTTCCCCCCCTGATTAAGGTTATTTGGATAATCAGGCTTGAATATCCTTAATTAGGTGGGAACCTGGTTCTATAGGGGGGGTTAGGCGTGGAACCCATGAGATTATGGTGTAGGGTATTTCATAACGACCCCAAAGCCATTTTTCTCGGCCTCTGTATTACATGCTTTCCAAACAATCACTTCTCGTAGATTAGGGTCCATAGCTGTCCTTACCTAGGGACCCTGAGCGTCCAGATAATCACTGACTAGCGTTTGGCATTTAAGATGCTAAAAAACCATTCAGACTACTATAATCGCATTTATTAGGCTTAATGGCCCTGAGAGTCACCTGAATTCAAGGGGGACCTTGGGGGGTGGATGGTATACGGAGGGATGGTAGGGGAACCCATGACTTGTTTTTGCCTGAGCTTCAAGGCCCTCGACCGGGCGACGAGCGCACTTCTCAAGATCTATGGCCTTAGCGCGGATAGCGTTGCGAAGGTCACTCAGCTTTTCAATTGTTATGAATGCTGCTACGATGATGATTCTTGTCATTATCGTTAGTGTCTCTGCGTTATTATGATTACCATTGTTATTACTACTTGTTGGGTAATGCCCCCACTCATTAACAGTTGGATAATGATTATCATGGACTTTATAGAGCCTTCAATATGAACCTATCATGGACTGGTCCACGTACCTAATAATCATATACTTACCCAAAACCTATACTATAATTACTGTTACCCAAAACCCAAGTACCAATTTATTTAGTACTTGGACCCTGTGGGGTCGTAATGAAGAAGCCGCCTCTTCGGGTCGTTGGCCAGGCATTGTGGAAAGGGTACAGGTGATTATGTTGAGGGAGGCTGAGGGCTAGGGTTTAGGGCTTACAGTTTAGGATTTACGCCTTAGGGTTTAGGACATAGAGCTTAGGATTTAGGATGTAGGGTTTAGGGCTTAGGACTTTGGTTTTAGGGTTTAGAACGCAATAGTCAGATAACGATGCAGATTTGTCCGCGCTTGATAGGCAAGCTTCTCAACATTCGGAAGCGCGATGCCAACATAGAGGTATCCCATTTTGCAACATTCCAAATAGACTGACTTGGGTTCTCAGGAAGAAATGAGGCATGGACGCTGGGTTCTTCACGCTAGGGTATGCTATCTGTGGGAGTCATTGCTTAGAAGAAGAACTTGTTTTTGGCGGCTGGCTTCTTCTTAATTGTCAAGATTTGGAGCTTCTCCACCCCGAGGACAACCGAGTTTAGTATTTCCAGAATGTTCAAACGTTCTACATAATCACTAAGAATCATTTGCATTCTGGCCGATTATATTATGAGAACATTATTAATGATGAGGATAGGTTCTCGGGCTTTGAGCTGATCCGGCGTGCTGAGTAGCCTCAGCTTCATCCGCCTCAGTGCCTGTGAGCCCAATTACCTTCAGTTTCTGAATGGGTTTAGGAGTTTAGGGTTTAATTTATGGTTTGGTGTTTAGGGGTAGGTACATCCCATAAGATACGCCCCCGACAGAACCCTCATTATGGCAGAATATATACCCAAAACCTAACTTCACTTTGGGGGTCCCTGCATGATGCAGAAGTAGGCTTATTGCTGCATGTCTCGAAGGCAAGGGGTATGATGATAGGAGAGTTGGAGAAGCCAAAATAAAGGTAACATAAAACTGAAATTACTCAATGTCACAAATTGCAAGCCCTAAACTCTAAACCGTGGATCCCAAACCCTACTCCCCGAACCTATACATCTAAACCCCTAAACCCGGAGCCCTAAGCTGCAAACCCTGAATCCTAAATCCTGATCCTTAATCCCTAGACCCTAATCCCCAAATCCTACTCCCTGAATCCCAAACCCCAAAACCCAAACCCTAAACCCCCAACCCCAATCCCTAAACCTTCAATCCTGAAGCCTAAACCCTAAATCCTAAATCCCAAAGCCTAATCCCTTAACCCTAAATCCTACACCCTAAACCCTAAACCCTCAACCTTAAATCCTAAATCCCAAACAGTGGCAACAGGAGACCTTGAGGCTGCTCAGCAGCATTCCCGAAATCGAGGTGCCTCCTCTTGCATTATGTGAGAGTTTATAGGGTTTAGGGTGTTTAGGGTGTTTGGTTTAGGGTGTTTAGGGTGTTTAGGGTTTAGGGTTTAGGGTGTTTAGGGTTTAGGATTTAGGGTGTTTAGGGTGTTTACGGTGTTCAGGGTCTGTCAGGGCGTGGAGCTTACTTAGGGATGCAAGCAGCTGAAAGTATGTATCAGGTAATTAGTGCTTACAGATGTAGGGACAGGGAGCGCTGTCAACCTTTTGAGTAGCCCGACGAGGATGGGCTGGAATACTTTAAGAATCCGTATTAGTACACTGAGGCTTCCAGTTACCTAAATAGTAGGTTGAGGTTTAGGGTTTAGGGTTACTGGATATGCGACAGTAAGCTACATAGAACCTAGAACCCATTATTTAGGCAACTGGAGCCCTATAGGGAGTACTCATGCATTTGAGGGTAGGTCACAGGGCTTAGAAGGTCTAATAGCCTGCCAATTTTGCCCATGCCAAGGGACCATTGTGAGGGCGGACATAGCCGTACCTCTGTAGTGTAGTCCCTAATATAACCCCGAAGAAGACACCCATGTCCATTCATTATCAGGGTAATCTTGACAGTAGCTCATATGGAGACCCTGGGCTACACCCTTAAGCTCCTTTATTGCTTGAACTGGGTTTAGGGTTTAGGGTTCTCCAAAGAGCTCACAGAAGATTTTGTTTGTAGACTTTTGGGCCCGAAGTAAGTATTCTATACGGTCTTAGGAGCCCCCCAGCCCTAGATGGTAGGTTGTCAAAATTATGGTCCTTGTGTGGATGGACGGAATCTTGCAGTACCTTTTCTACCTTGTATGCCATACATTGGGCATGCTAAGTGGGGCAAGATGTCCTCCATACACCGTTGTTACTCCCCAAAGCCTATACCTTAATCCCTAAACTCCGTAGGATGCTGTCACCCACTAAGTCGAGGTTCATGGCACATAAGGTGGATACTAAGAATCCTGTATGATTAGGGTGTAGTGTTTAGGGCTGTGCATTATTCCTTGGGAAAAATATTTTCTATTTTATACGAAGGTCATGCAGGATTCGTGGTCTCAACAGCCGTATCTACTGAAAACCTATAATGCCCCTAACTGGCCTCATAGAGCAATCGCATGTATATTCTAAGTAAGTTTAAGGTTTTACGTCCAGTTCGAAGTTGTAGCTAAGCCCCAGAGACTTTGAAACAAGCCTTATTGTCGAGCTACTTGTAATAATTGCGCTTAGAGCCACTTGTGTTAGACATGGGACCTTAAACCCTAAACCCTAAACCCATAGGAGTGTAAGCCAGGTTGTAAGCACTTAGCCCCTAAACCCTACACCCTGAACCCTAAACCCTAAACCCCTAAACCCAAACCCTAAACCCCCTAAACGCTAAACCCTAGGATGCACCTTAAAGGTGTTTCATCCCTAGACTTTCCAAAGCCCTGGGCCCTAAAGCTCCACCTGAACTCCTAAGACCTTAAGCCAAAATCCAAACCCTAAGCCTTAAACCCTGAACCCTACCTGGACCCCCAAAATAGGTAAAATAATAGCCCGACATCTTTAAATATAGCCCAAAAGGCCATTACTGTACATACTTTTGGGGTTCAGGTAAGCCTTGAGTCCTTAGACTCCAAAGAATATGACTTTTCTATGAACCTATGAAGGCCCCTGGGGCGTCAACCTTGAACCGCCTTACTCCTGACCCTCAACCCTGACCCCTAAATCCCCGTTTAGGGGCTTAGGGTTCAGGGTTAGACCCCCAACCCCGAAACCCTGAAACCTTGAATCCTAAACATGATACGTAAACCTTAAGTAAACCCCTTGAAAGCGTACTGAGCACAGGCAACTTGGGAAACACAGCTCTCAGAGAAGGCCAACACTTCGTTTGCAGGAGTTCAAGGTAGAAGCCTAATGTCGAGGGCATAGAGTTTAGATTTGAGGGGTTTGGGTGGTTTAGGGTTTGCAGATTTAGGGATTCTGGTTTAAGGTTTAGAGGTATAGGGTGCAGGGTTTAGGGTAAGTACCAACTTCAGTTCACGTATAGTACAATATGTCTAACCATATGCAGGTGGTTGGCTTCCCGCGTGGTCCCCACAGACGCATTTTATAAGCCTTATGTAGGGACACCCACCTTGCAACTCCCCGCGTGAGAATTCTCCCAGCTTCATCTCAAAATAAGCTAGAGCACTTCAACATGTCTACAGTTCCTCTTACCTTAGACCTAGACCCACGAAGACCCTAAATCCCTAAAACCCGAAAATCCTTAACCCCAAGGCCCGACATGGTAAGGGAGTCAGAGAAAGTCTGTAGTGGGAAGGTCAAAGGTTTGTTTAAATGCAACCAACTTCATTTCTTTAAGGTTCAGGGTTTGGAGCTCTTTTACAATGCTTTGAGTTGAGCCTGGACTATCTAGGGGTTAGGACGGAGGGTTGAGGGTTTAGGGCTAAACCCCTAAACCCACGAGCGCGAACGAGCTCACCGTTCATTGTACTGGCTAAGAACGTGGCCCAGCTTGTTTAAATCGTAACCCAGCTGGTCCAAGTACCAAATGATTAGATACCTGGGCTTTTGGGTAATGGTAATCATATTTTTAATTGTAGTATAGGTTTTGGGTAAGCATTTGATTATTAGGTACTTGGACCTTTAGGGTAAGTTGCCCAGTTAAGGGCCTCGGGCTTTGGGTTTAGGGTCTAGGGTGCAGGAGCATTGTAAGCCCTTTTAAACGTTTATGAGCCTGTGGGTCAGGGTTCAGAAGCAGAGTTCAGGCTTGAGGGTCGCTGGGGAATGCAACAACCATGTAGGGTCTAGCATTTAGGGCGGTTGTTCCCAAAAACAACCGGTTTTACCGGTTCTTCGGCTACCCACATTGAGGCGATCGGGCTCAAAAACGGTTGATGAGCAGTTTGCGGCATAGGTTCATTGGGTTTAGGTTTTGAATGTTCAGCAACAAAGGTTGATATAACTGTTGTCTAGCTAGTAGCAGTATCCCTCATAATCCTAGCATATTTTCAACATACTATACCCCAAAAGCCTACTCAGTTACTTGGGCCCTAACATTAGAGCCCCAACGAAGCCCTATGCAACACCAGTTTTTATTTCATGTTCCATGTTCCTTTCTTTTCCATTCGCTGCCATCCAATACCCTAAACCCATAGGAAAACGGTTTGGGGCCTCAGCTTCCGTTGTGTTTCATGCTGGGCTATAGAGACCATTGCAGGGAAGAATCTCTACACCCTAAACTACAGGGATTAGGGTGGAGGGTCCCTCTTTCCAAGCCCTGAAACCCTAAACTCTGCTGAGCACCAGGCGTTTTCGGGTGTCAGCAAAAACTTCACATTCGGATTGCAGCTTGTAGCTTTCTGCGTGTCGCGAGCGCATTTCGTTGAATAGGTTTTGCACCCTTAGGGTATGTATGGGGCTTAGCGTTTAGGGTTTAGGGTATGTATCAGAGATGTGTAATGGGAATGTTCAAAGTGAGCGGTCCTCAGCATTGTTTCTGTGCTGTCTGTACATGAGCGTTGTGCAAAGCAATCCCTACATAATGCCTAACAAGGACCTTCAGAGACATCTTAATTCAATACATACCCCTAACAAGGTCCCTAATGGCCCTTCATTTTGAGAACCTCCCCACGTTAGGATGACGTAGGGTGTTACTGGCCCGACGGGTTGACGGGCAGTCGCTGTATTCCTGTAATCCCAGTGTTGCTAGGGTTCAGGGTTCAGGTTTTATTAAACCTACATCTTCTCATTGTGGCATACTATAAGACATAGGGAGTATGAAGATAATAGATATTAGGGGGGTTGGTGGTTTTTCAGATTAGGGTCACAGGATCAGTATTCCACGACAATCCTCCCTGCCTACACCAAAGCGGCTTTCTGCTAAACTTCCCTTTGGGCCGAATTGGACAATATGCAAAACCCGAATGGCTAATCCCTAAACACTAAACCCTGATCCCTGAACCCCTAGACCCTAATCCCTAAACCTTAAACCGTAAGCCTGAAAACCTAAACCTAAACCCTAAACCCTACTCCCTGAACGCCTAAACCCTAAACGCCTAGACCCTAAACCTTAATCCCTAAACCCTAATCCCTGAAACCCTAAGCCCCTAAAGCCTACAGTAATCCTTAAACCCTACTCCTTGAACCCCTAAACCCTAAACCTTAATCCCTAAACCCTAATCCTTATGTCCTCAGCCCTAAACCCTAATCGCTGAACCCCTGAACCCTAAACCCTCTTGAGGTGTGGGGATCGCCTGAGACTTGGCCCAAGCCGGAGGCGCGGGCCTACGGGTTGTTTTAGGGATTTGGGTGCTTGAAGGGTACCTATAGAGTAGGGTCTAGGGTTGAGGGTTTAGGGGCTTAAGGTTTAGGGTTTAATCCTTATACCTGGAAAAAAGGGTGTTTCACCTGGTTTTTTAGTATCTTTACCTCAGGTAGGGGTGTAGGATGCAGGGTTTAGGGTTGAGGTTGTGCGCGTTCAGGGGCTCGGGATGAAATGTTTAGGGGATGAAGGGTTTCGGGTGAAGGGTTTAGGGTTTAGTTAGGGTTTGGGGCTTAGGGTTTAGGGTTTGTGGCTCAGGTTTCGAACTGAAAGGTTTTTAGTTTACAAGGACTAAGGGCTTATGGTTTTGGAAATAAGGGTTCTACCCGTCAGGGTCCGTCTTTTCCGCTGTCACACAGCAAAATCAAGCGGACTCCCTAAACCTGGATCTACAGCCATTTTTCTGGTGTCAAAAATCTTCAGGTGCATTAAAACTCGCGGCGCAGGGAATGATTTAGGTTGGTTACTGCCCCCGCCTTTTCGTCCTCATATGAGCTATAGTCTAAACTTGTATGGGGGATTACATGGGGCTGCTAGTATAGATCTGACTAAGAGGGATACTAGGAGTTAAGACTATAGTTCATATAGAGTCCTGTTTGAGAGTAATGGGATTATAACCATGCAATTAAGTTAGTGAGGCTCCATTATAGCATGGCGGCAGTACCCATGTCTTAGGTGCAGTGTGGCGTCTTGTGTGGTGAAGAACTGTTGAATTCAGAGACCCGCATGACCTAGCAGACTAAACCGCCACAATTCCTAAGCTTTACGAGACTGAGGGTTGTGCAGGACTTTTAGCATCAGAATCCCTAAGCCCTGAACCCTAAACCCTAACCCCTAAACCCTAAACCACTCTATAAGAACGCCAGAGCCAGAAGGCTCCCAAAGTGCAGTCCATAGCATTAATCAGTAACCCTAGCACGAAACTTGCAAAACTCTAATACCCTAAGCCCTGGCTTTAAAGCTATTTCAAGGCTTTTAGGATGTAGGATTAAGGGTCTATAAACTCTTAACCTCGACGCCTAAACCCTAAACCCTAAACCTAGCTTTCTTCGCCAACCGTTTGCGACGAGCTCCTGGCAACGATTACGGGTTTAGCTTGGATACTTGGATACTGCCTTCATGAACTTTTTGGGTAAAAGTAGAAGTCTATAAAACCTTTAATCCGACCCTTGCTAGAAAATGTTCATGGGTGGAGGCAGGGCCCAAGGTTTAGGAGGCAGGGCCCAAGGTTTAGGGTTTAGGGTCAATGAGTGGGAGACAAGGAAGGGGGCTATGCAACAGGGAAGGTAACGAATATGTAGAGTTGTTTTTGAGGCGCGGGAGGTATGTATGTGAGTACCCAGATTGTAGAAACACTTTTGGGCCCAAAATGTGTCTCCAAGATCTAAAGTTCTCGCTCGCATATACACTCGAGGCCAACTTCTATGTACGTAGGAGCCTGCAACGGTTCTGGAAAAGGCCCGCTTAAACCTAAGCGCCCCAGAACCTTAGCCCAGGGCCCACACTCCCAAAAGGATCTAAAAATTAGATCCCCCAGAAGCATATGGGAAATTGTATTCATGATATAGGGGTTATTATGAGTCTATATAGGGGATCTATTTTTTTAGA
>CAJNIZ010046339.1:24919-40691 GCA_905231905.1 Symbiodinium pilosum | reverse complement strand
GGGTAGGGTAGGGTTCAGGGTTTAGGGTTTAGGGTTAAGGGTTTAGGGTTCAGGGGTTAGGGTTCAGGGATTAGGGTGCCCCCTCCTTTAGGTAGTTCCCAAAATTAGGGTCCCGTTTTGGTACCCCTCAATACTAGTCGCCGCAATATAATCTACAACCAAAAGGGGCCCATAATTTAGAGAACAACTCCTTTATTTGGTGTTTGTCATCAGAGAGTACCGCACCTGTGCACCTTCTCTTAAACGCAATCCTATGCAAGCCATCCTTGTCCTTTCTGGAGGCCTGAGATCTCCAAACGGACTTACTCCTCCGTTGCGGTGGCACCGGTGGATGATGTCGTCAGGCCAGGCTGCGCATTGCTTCTGTTCCCATGTTTTGTTTGCTGTAGTACGAGTAGCCTGAGCTACATGATCATCAGCAGGGTGGAAGGAGAAGTAGCAGAAGGCGGTAGCATCAGTAGACGCAGTACAGGAGGTGTTACCCGTGCTTGACTTGACACTGGACAACTTGGTTTTATGCACCTTGTGCTGAGAGTGACTGATCTGGGTCATTGCCACCATGATTGATTTGAGCAGCGATTATGACTTGTCATTAATGACTACAAGTATTATTACTACTTTGATTCTTACTATTATTACTAGGACGATTATTATTACCGCTACTATTGTCTTTGTCTGCTTTTCTTAGTTTTCTTCAGGTCCGACCCATACATTATCCGTTGTGGTTACCTTGAAGAAGTGGGTGGTGGTTCACCCAAGGCTTGCCATTTTCAAATGTGAGCTGAGAGGGAAAGCTCTGAAATCCAAACCCTTAGCCCTGAACCCTGCCCTACATGGAGGCTGTCAAAATTGTGGTCGTTTTTTTGGGTACACAACATACTGGGGGCCATATGAGTATGGACCCCAAACCCTAAACCCTAAACCCTAAATCCTAAACCCTGCACCACAGGCGGCCAGCCGGCGCGTCGGGCTTGAGTTTAACATCTGGCTGCCTTTGCCTCAGGAATGTCATCTGCCGTGTGAGCTGTAGTCTAAACTCCTCAAAGCGGTTATATAGGGGACTATGTTATTAAGGGGGATAGTAGGAGTTTAGACTATGGCTCATGTGGGGATTTACCAAAATCAAGGGTTGTAGCATTTTGGGGTGTATATGGGGTCGTCCTTTTTGGGAAACTTCTATGTTGGCTCTGGAATACCCGTCTTCCTGTGTAGCAAACTTCGACCCGAAGGTCCAAGCCCTACACTTGCTGGTTGCTGGTAGGGAATGAAGGATTCGAACAGAAGAACCTAAACTCTCAACCCTGAACCCGTGGGTTTAGAGATGCTACTAATGATACATGATCGGCGATTATCCCTACACCAAGGCTACTAGGCGATCCACTTCTCCTTTTCGTGCAAACAACCTGAAAGTATCATGTAAGCCCGTGATGAACAAACCCCTCTTTTTAAGGGCCTTGATATTATGGATCCCTTTTTTCATCCCTGCTAAGGTCTGGGTGTTTATTAATCAGGGGTCTACATTATGGATTCCAACCGTCAAGCATGTTGACAGTTCTCACTGAGTGTGCGACGTTGCTTGTGTATGACCAGGATGCCTGCGAGATGAAGACATATGAGCTATAGTCTAAACTCCTTACAGGGGATTATATGGGGGATTCTATTGGGGACTACTTTAGGGCTTATTAGGGGGCACTAGGAGTTTAGACAATGGCTCATATGTATAGGCTGTGGCTAGCGGCTAGCAGACCTATTGGCACTTAACACCTTCAAATCTGAAACTTGAACCCCAAACATTGAGCCCTAAGTGCGAATTTCCAAGCTGCGCCCAGCACTCTGAATCCCAAATCCCCAGCCTCAGTTAGCCGCGCCCAACAGTCTGAGCTCTGACATCACCCCAAGCCTCAATTGAACGTAATGTCCTGAAGACCTGGATACGATGACTTTCATCCCTGTGATTTTTCTTTTTGCTCTGCCTGTGGGCATTATTTCCGGAATGAGCTTGTACGTAGATTTTAAGATTCCGACAATTCCCAAGAAGTCTGGTCCCCACATGCCCCCAAACACGAGGATCCTTTTTGTCGTTATCTTGAAGAGGCATCCGTAACTTAGAGAAGCCCTTAAACCTCATTCTCCTTACCTTGGCTGCAAACCAGTGGCACTCGCCGTGCCGTTGGCAGCTGCGGCAGCCACGAAGCACAGGCTTGAAGGTTTAGGGTTTAGGGATTTAAGGGGGTTTGATTTTACGGCTTGAGGGTTGGGGGGTTTGCGGTTTAGGGTTTATGGTTTGAGGGTTTAGGGTTTATGGACTTTGGTAATCCCAGCCCCTACCACAAGGACCCTATGACTATCATATTTCTCTAGAAAAGTCATTAAATCCTGTTGCTAGGCGCGCCCACAAGAAGATGGAATGGCAGAAGCAACTACTCAACTTGTTTTTGCCAATTTCTTCCATGATGCCACAAGTAAACCCTAACCCCTATACCCCACGTAACTCTAAACCCTAATCCTTCAATCCTAAACTCTAATCCCCATAAACCCTATACGTACCTAAACCCTAATTTCAACATTTCCTAACCCTACTTCCTAGTATCGCGAGCGCATTTTTGCGGAGGCGCCAGCGACGCAAAGGGCGTCCCATGCTGGCAGTTGCCAAGACCAATGCGGTGAGCAACGACACTTTCAAAGGTGCAGCGAAGGCGGGTGCCTTTAAGCTTGTCTGCTCCGAGGCGTACAGGCACAAAACTTTGGAGCCTGTTTAGGGAGTCTAGGTAGGGATTGAAATAGACTGGGAGTTCTGAGAGCGGAAAGGAGAGGTTTTATCCCAATCCAGGACCATAAGCCCAACCCCTACAACCCTAAGCCGCTAAAACTTAGCCCTAGTCTGATTGATTCTTACTAAGGAATACGGGAATATAATCCGTATCTGAGCTCTATTTAGTATGTACCCATATTCCTTACTAAGAGCCAGTAAGTAAAACTTCAAGCCCTATTCTGCCAGGTCTGCTCTGAATGTGGCTACGTTTTTTTGGAGGATGATGCTTTGTTCTGCCCGCTGCCCAGTAATAGGAGCTTAGGGTTGAGGGTTTGGGACTTTAGGTTAAGGGTTAGTTTATTTTGTAAAGTTAAGGGTTTAGGGGTTGATAAGAGCCACCTACTGGCCCTTAATGGGAATTCGGGTGCTAGAAAGGGGGGCCTATCAAGGCTGTGACAGCATTGAGACCAACCTGATGTGAAAGGCTGAGGACCTCAAGGCTATTGGTTTGAGCAATCCTCCTTTATACCAAGTGAGTAGTGTTTGCTTTTGGTGGTTGAACCTGGTAAGATTATATCCCTCTATACCCAAGAGGAGGATAGAATCTTACTCTATATTGGGTACCATAGTACCACCAAATAAAATACTACTCAAGTGGTACATACAGCCTCCGCCTTAAAGACGTCCGTGAGGCTCCTTCAGAATGCCCGATTTAAGAAGCAGCAAAGGGAACATTGTCCCCTTATACTTCTTGCGTAACTGCAGTAGGATATAGTCCCCCTTGAGTAGATAGAATATGGCTTTGGGTATATTATAATAAGATCCGCAAAAAGGCTATATTCTATCTACTTAAGGGGGACTATATACTTGACAAAGGCATTTTTCCCATTATTCAGACTTCTACATCACAGCCTTGGGTTGGGTACTGCCCCGACTTATGGATAGAGCCCTTAACATGACCCCTATTATAGACTGTTAATGGGTGGGGGCAGGACAACCTAAACCCCGAACCTTAAACAGTAGCATCCCTTTTCTTTTCCATTATCCCAATGAAGCCCCTATATGTAGTGTAGTTTAGGTTCCTAACCCTAAGCCCTAAATCCTAAGCCCTAAACCCTAAACCTGAATGGGTGGGGGCAAAACCCAAGCCTAAGGTACAAAGTGCGGCACACCTCGAACAGGAACCCTTGGGGTCGGAGGATCCAAGGCCGACGGGGGCCCTGGCAGAGGAGATGCAAGTCAATTCAGAGCCCCAAATACCCTAAACCCTAAACCCTAAACCTTGGCAGGTTTCAGGCTTCAACTTAGGGCTAAGGGGTTTAGGGTTTGGGGTCGTAAGATGTGGACTAATGAGGGACATGCACTTGGGAATTATCATCTAGTGTAGAAGCTTGAGGAATTACCAAGATTATGGTCCAGGATTCCTTTTCTCATTTGGTGTAGTGTAACTCAGATAGACCTGGACATGACAACTATTCAAGCTTCTAATCACGAGTTATGGTCAACCATTCCGACCTACAGGGGCCTTCAAAATATTTCTTAATTTTTGGTTACCATAATCCCAATAACAACCAAACATATAATTTTTACTGGGGTTCTGAGGCCAGTTTAGTTCCAGGAAGAATATGTAGACTGAAAGGTGGCAAATGTGACCAATAAAGTCTCAATGGTAGTGGGGTACCAAGGGAGATGCTCCCTAAAATTCCTAGGATACGGGTGTCATTATTTATAGAGAAGTTTTGGGGCTTTTGGGTTAAGTTGTTCATTATCTTCATGATGAAGGTGTTTCTGTGATGATTAAAGTCCGTGCGAGTCCGACTGAGGCTCATAGCTGTAGCGAGAGGAGCAGGAGGACTAGTTGTGGGGGTGTTGGTGGTGGGGGTGGTACCTGTGGTACTTTGGAGGAGGAGTAGTAGAAGAGTCATGTTGGGGTGGACAGGGATGGTAGTAGAACTGGGAAGACCTCTGGCTGTAGTACTTGCGACACTGTTGAGTTGACAGATCGAATTCTTGCATGATCCTACATGCCTACACCCTAGGAATTCTGCTTCCCTATTGCTGCTACTGCTACTGCTGCTGATGCTGCTGCTACTACTATTATTATTTGTACTGCTGTTTTACATTTGCTCATGCGGGACTTTGTCCATCAGCATCAACATATAGCCAATGCCAGGCTGCACCCAAGCCGGAGGAACCCAAGAAAGGCTACTTCCCACCAAAGCCAACACCACTGCTGCTACCTCAGCTGATGGTCAAGAGCTTTCGGATTAGGAGTTAGGGTTTAGGGGTTAGGGTTCAGGGATTAGGGTTAGGGTGTAGGGTTTTAATGAGATAGACATTTTGGAGTCTATCTTTGGCCCCGATGCGTCTAGGGGCAGAAGACATTTTTCCCCAACGTGTTTACTGTGTGAGGTCGCGGGTGCTATTGCCGGCGCTCTCACTGATTTGATCTTTGTCTGTTGTATGCCGGGCATCGTGATTTATAATGTTATGGCTGTAACGGCGGCCGGTATCATTGCTATTGCAAATGCTGTTGTCTTGTATACGCTTACAAGGGTGTTTCCCCACCAAGAGATCACCCTGATACACCCCAAAATATAATGATCCGCTCTGGAGACTCCCACTAAGGGACCCCTCATTTCCATGTGAACTACTCTCCTGTTACCCTTGGGGTCTTAGATCCTGATCCCTAAATCCTAAACCTTGATCTCTAAACACGATCACTAAGGCTTGGCCCCTAAACCTCGATCACTAAACCCTGAACTCTGATCCCCAAACCCTTGACCCTAAACCCTAAGCCCTAAACCCAAACCCTGAACTCTGATCCCCAAACCCTTGACGACCCTAAACCATGTGGCTTTATCCAGGCTGGACTCCCTTGGCGACGAGGGAACGCAGCGGTGGGGCTCTCAAGTAGCCTCACTCCTCTCGGGAATCGCCGCCCTGTCATCATCCCTGCATATAGTACTGTTTTATATCAGGGGGGAGTATTCATTATGATGGGGGTGGAGGGGTCTTTTTTTGGGGGGGGAGGTGAGGTCTTGAAGCTTAGGTCCCTGGGGCCGTATAGGGATTAGGGGTATTGGAGACCTTGTGAGGATCAGGATCACTCACATTTTACCACGTGTTGCAAGAGATATGTTAGCCACCTTACACCTTAAATCCTAAACAGGTATCTTCCCCAGAGTTGGACCTTCACATCATTCCAGCATAAGCCTTCTGTAAATCATCCTTCTAATCCCCAATTCCTTGGACGACAAACATTGGCGCCCTTGTTTCCACTTCCTTTCTGGTATCAGTGATTCCTAGCATGATCAATTTTCTCTAAGGCTTTAGGCTTAGGGGTTTATGCCTCAGGCTTTAGGCTTAGGGTTTAGGGCCAGTATGCCCTAAACCCCAAACCCCAAACCCTAGACCCTGAACCCAAATGAAACCCTAAACCCTGAACCCCAAACCGCAAAAAAGCCAAACCCTAAGCCCCAAATTTATTGCAGGATCCGTGGCATGAGTGTGCCTGAGCTCAAGCAGCTGGCCGAGGAAGTTCGGTGGCAGGTTGAACCCTCAGCCAAGTGGTATAGGGCTTAGGGTTAGAGGTTTAGGGTTTAGGGTTTAGGGTTTAGAGTTGAGGGTTTAGGGTTAAAGGTTTAGGGTTCAGGGTTTAGGGTTTAGGGTTTAGAGTTGAGGGTTTAGGGTTAAGGGTTTAGGATCTAAGGTTTCAGGGTTTAGGGTCGAAGGTTGCAGGGATGGCGGTGCTGTATTTATGGGCATCTTAGGATGTGTAGGGTTTACGCGGCTTAGGGTTGCCGGAGGTAGAAGAACAATGTTACATTACAATTAAAACCAGGACATGCCAAAGTGATTTGTAATTGATTCGATACAGCATCATGCAGATGGCAGCTGCTGCTGATTTGTTGGAGCAGGAGGTATTGTGGTACTGTTCTGTGACCCCCATGCTATGCTCACGGAAGACAAGGTCAACAACCATGCTTATTTGAGCTTTAGTCTAAACCCCATAAAGGGGGATCATATAGGGGAGTAGGTATAGGAGTTATTACGGGAAAATAGCTTATTTGCCAAACTGTGCCAAGAGAGCCTTCCCGTTTGATGAGGCTGCTGTGGGCACCTCCGTCCAGCCATCCCCGGCAACCACCCCTCAGATTCTTTCGGGGAGATACCTTCAAACCTTGACCCCAAGCTCTAAAGCCTCGAGCCGATACCCCATATGGCCTCTCAGGTCCTCGATGCAGTGTCCGTTACAGGCGGACATCTGGGCACGGGGTCTCAGCTTATTCATGATTGGTTGGGAATGCGGGAGTGGTCTATGGTTTAACTATAGGGATGATTACGGAGGACGATATCTGGTCTACTACAGCAATCCACTACCCTGTGCCAATATTCCAAATTGACTACACTCAGGAAAGCAGGGTGTTTGAGATCTCTGCTTGTATGCCTGTGGCCCAAGAAGACGACTCTATTGCTGCTGATGCTGCTGCTGCTGCTGCTGCTGCTGCTGTTTTCGACATCATTATGCTATTGTGCTTTGCACAGCCACTAGCCGCATTTTCTGCGCTGCGCTCTTTCGGTGTAGTATTTTTAGCTGAAACCTCTTACCGCCGCATGAACCCCTAAACCCCTAGCAGACGGAGGTCCCAGAAAGAGACCCTTTGCGGAGGTTGTTCAAGGCAAAGTCGAAGACCCTCCTGAAGTCATTGTGGATAACAGCAAGCTTGCACAACCAATTGCATGAATTCTTAAGGGCTTAGCAGGGGGTCTATAGGGTGGTGGTCACCTAAACCCTAAACTGTTTAGGTACCCTAAGAAATTAGGAACCCGAAAGGGACTAGAGATCCAACAAGCTACCGTGTAAGATGGCGATCCACCCAAAACCCCCAAAACTACGCCCTGAACCCTAAGCCCTAAACAATAAACCCTAAACAATAAACCCTAAGCCTTAAACCCTAAGCCCTAAACCCTTGACCCTAAGCCATCATCCGAGGCGCTGGCCTGGGAGTGGTGGAGCTCACAGTAGCTCTGCATCACGTTTTTGACACCCCGAGGGACGAAATCTGCCAGTTGCTCAGGAGCCTTGGCTTCGGCCAGATGTTATCATACATATTTATGCTTAATGGTGCAGGCGAAATGGTATATCAATATACATATATAGGCTGAGGCTTCTCTATATACACATGTATGTAATAGATATGTGTGTGTCTGTGTATATATATATATATATAGGTCTAGTGTGCAGATTGAGACAGTATGAAAAACAAGAGGGAGCCCGCGCCGAGTACATACACGTCCCAGGCTGGGATGTGGCACACCAGTGCCAACCTCACAAGGCCATGGGCCTGGATTGTTTTCATGTTTCTTCGGGAATGCAGGTATGGATCCCAAAAGCAGTCCCCATGCATGGCGCCCATAGCAATCCTTGTAGTATTTTAGTCCGTTTTCCCAGACTCAACAAGGCATGAGCAAGAAAAGGGCTACCCTCCCCGCCTAATTAGCCTCAATCTGCGTAGTGGAACTTGCATGGAGGTGTTGACGGGACGGCGATCGCGAATCTACACGCTCCGTGGGCAGCTTATGATGTCTTTGTCATTCAGCACGTGAATAAGATCCATATACCCCATATTCTATACCTTATATAACCCATCATAGTAGTTTCCATTTTCTTTTCCATTACTCCCATATAACCCAATATAACCCCAATAACGCTCAGCTTGAACGAACAGACCTGTCTACCGAGGTCAGGGAGGTGGTCTGTCAGGGTTTGCAAAGCGCAAGGAGTCTGCGGCCCAGCCTGATCCACAAATGACAGCTAGGGCAAGGGCCCTGCTCTTGCAGCATTCTCTTGTCAAGGTCCATCTATGATGCTTTTGGTGCTGGACACTCCTCCACGTCCATCAGTTCTGACCTGAGTTCTGGACCTGTGGACTGCGGACCCTAAACTCTAAGCCCCTAACCCTAAACCCCTTACCCTAAACCCCTAAACCCCTAAACCCTAAACTCCTAAACCACTATCCCTTAAACTGTAGAGGGCAGGAGCCTTTTGACAGGTGCCGCGGTTGGGTTCCAGACTGCCAAAGATCGACTTGGCAGGTTGGGCGCAGCTTAGCTTTCCATACCCTGGATATGGGGTTTAGGGTTGAGGGTTTCGGGCTAGGATCCCGATACTGGAGAATCAAATGGAATAGAAAATGGAAAATGAAATGGAAGCCCTCGGCCCTTTAAAGGGGTACATAGGGATATCGCACCCGCAAAAATGGAGTATCATATGGACAAGAAAATGGAAAATGCAATGGAAACTGGGGCGGTCTAGATAGGGGTTGTACAGGGACTATCCTAATGACCTCAATCAGATGGAAAATGATGGATGGCGTCTGGGTTCAGGGGGCTTAATGGGGATTATTGTGGGGACCTAGAAGATCATTTTTCAAGCACCTTATACCACAACTATACAAAGAATCTAGACGACAATTCCTTGGGCCCCTATCGTACACATTGCGCAGCTTGTTGCACAGTCATCCATTCAGCGGCATCCTGAATTTAGGTCAGGTACATGGGACCCCAGATAGGATGGACTCTCTGAGGAACCCTTGGGTTCCCAGATAATTCACATGTTGCTCAGGGGGGTCTGTACTATTTGGAGTTGGCCCTAGAAACCTACCCTTGTAGCTGCCTACCTAAAAGATGGGAACCGCGAAAGTGGCAAAACGGATTCAGGGGTATCCCCAGTAGCATTTGGGACTGTGCGTGCGCTTCAAGCCGCACACCCTCAGCGCAAAAGTTTTCAACATACGCTAAACTCCAACGCCTTCACCCCCAGTCCTAATCCTTTTGAGCAGTATTCTTACTGGGGATGTGATGGTCTCACTCTCTAACATAGAGCAAATTTGTATCTTCTGTTTGTAGTGTTTTCCATGAAGAAGACCGTCATATTTGGTTCTGCCACCAAACACGCATCCCTCTATCGGAAACTCAAAGCCTAACCCTAAACCCTACACCCTAAACCTTAAACCCTAAACGTGGCAGGGGTGGTCACTCCATTGCGGTCATTGGAGACGGTGCCATTACAGGTGGCATGGCCTGGGAAGCGATGAACCACGCGGGGCCCTCATTCGGGTTGGGGTTTAGGGTTTAGGGTTTAGGGTCTGGACCTGCAGAACTGCACAATTTTAAGCTATATCCTAAAGGGGAAGTCCTATGTGATCCCTATTCTTATTCTCCATCTGTGTCCCCAGGATCTGCGAAGGTATTCCTATGTTAAGAAACCACGATGTGAAGTGGATAGTGTGAGGTTTCTGGGCGTATGGTTGGTAATACGGTGTCGGCATTTCTTTTGGGTACCGCACGTGTTTAGAACAATCGAAAGAAAACTTGATCTTTACAATGCCACATGCAAGTAAGATTTGCGGGTTGCTGTTGAACGTGTATTGTAGATGAGTGCTCAGGGCTGTCTTCATCATAGGTTCCCCTCCCCCCCCACCCCTCATGAAGGTCTTTTCGGGGCAAGTAGGGGAACTTCGGGCGGTAGTATTGGGGAACGGTAGTAAGGGAGCCATGACTGTCTGGCTTCTCAAAACTGCAGTTTCCTTTCAAACTCTCTTTCATTTTTCTTAACCCTAAACCCTAAACCCTAAACAATAAACCCTAAATAAGCCTGAGGAATAGGGTTCAGGGTTTGGGGTTTAGGGTTTACAGTTTAAGGGTTTGGGGTTTACGGTTTAAGGGCTTAGGGCTTAGGGCATTGGGTTTAGGGTATTTCGTCGTTACGCGGTACCCATGACGGTACAGTACTTAGAAGGGACCACACTTTTTTTAACAATCTAGCAGACCTAGCACATGATGTTCAAGCAGATCTTTTGTCTTTGAACTGAGCTACCCTAAATACATCTTACGAGCAATTGATGCTCATGCAACATCAGAGGTCCCATTTTCGTCCGAAACGGCTAGGTGCCACGCTTTGACAGGTACCCCACACGGGCCCAGAAATGTTTCAAACATCATCCATGTATGTACGTACGTACGTACGTACGTACGTAGGTATGTAGGTATGTATGTATGTATGTATGTATGTACGTACGTATGTATGTATGTATGTATGTTTGTATGCACGTAAGTAATCACCTTCCCCTAACACTACCCCCCCCGCACTCACACCCGCAGTAAAAGATGTTCCTCTAATATATAGTCGTGCTGCATAGGGCGCTTTTTTAATAGCTAGGGTTAGGGTCGTGGGGTTACTGTGCATGGTACCCCGTTGCCAACCTTTGCTGCTTTCGTATGCCTTCTTGCGGCGTTAGTCCCTAAACAACAATCACTATATGGGTGGGTATGGATAGATGAGCACATATATATACACACACTTATTTATGTATGCATGTACGTATGCCAAATACATGTAAGTATTAATGCATACATATATATATACACGCATACGCCTTAAACCCTAAACACTAAATCCCTTAACCCAAAATCCTATATGTATACGTATATACCGTATACGTACACGGATATGATACGAGGGTCCCTGCAACTTGACAAGGCGGGTGGAATGGGTTCCAAGATGGCCGCCGCCACAGCTTGCAGTCCAGAGTTTAGGGTTTAGGGTTTTAGGGGCTCATCTTACCCCTACACCCTAAACCCTGTACACCCCTATATAATATTAACCTCTATAAACCGCTATAAATCCTAAAGCTTGCAGAACCTTACCTTAGCCTTGCATGCTTGCAGCATTCTTCCTTCCCCCTCCGCCTCCCCACAGCTCCCCGTGATAGCGCCTCTGGGCCTGCGGGTTATGTAAGGGATAGACTCGACAGGGGGTTAGCATTACATAGGGGTTACATGGGATTATGTAGGGTACTAAATAGGAGTAAGTACTAATACTGGAGAGTCAAATGGAAGAGAATATGGAAAATGACACGGAAGCTGCTGTAGGGTTTGGGGCTTAAGGTTTGTCCAGTGAGCTGAGCAGGTTGTGATCTTGAACGACAACGGCCAGGTGTCCCTGTTCGAGACCCAGCTGTCAAGCAGACAACCCTCCCTAAAACAAGTAAACAGCCCCAAGATGGGATGGTATTGGTTCTGGTGAGTGTAGATGGGTCTGAATGGAGTCTTACTCACTGTATGTTTGGGGTAACTTGCGCAATACGTCCTACTCTTTTTAGACCTGTGTACTGCGAAGGGCAGTACTTGTTGGTAGGCTCTCTTCGGTTCAACGTTTGCTTTGATGATGTTATGGATACGGTACGAATCTTCCGAACCAGTACAAAGTGTACTGATAGAAATGTGATCGTACTGCAGACAATGACAGTACTTTCGCCGGCAACCAAGGCACTAACACAAACACCAAGCGTGCAAGCAACCAGCAGTAGCAGGAATAAGAAGATGGAAGGACAGCCCCTTCCCGGCCCTGGGAAAGTCGCAGTAGCAACTGTAGTAGCAAGGAAGACAAGAGTGCGGATACTCGTGCCGTCAGAAAAATGCAGTATGCACATCTTAAGCCCAAACCCTAAGCCCTAATGTAGATGCCCAAACAGTTACCAGCATCACTCCCTCATAATCCATTTAAAGCTGTAGTATCATCTGCTCCAAAACCCCATTCAAATCAAATAAACCCCAAATCCCAAAACCAAATCCTACACCCAGCCCTATAATCACAGCTTCCGTTTCAAAACCGAAGCTGCGAGGCCCACTTTCTACAACAAGGTGGCAAGCTCAGGCTTTAAATCCTGCTTGATAGGGTATGAGGAATGGACTAAACGATGCTGAATTTTAACTAAACCCTAAACCCTAAACTATGAAGATTCCATAGGCTCATAGAAACTAGAAACCGTTACAGCGATCAACATTTTTTGAAGGTTTCAGGAAATTTTTTGGATGATCCTACAACCAGGTATACTACACTGTATTGTACTATAATATAATATAATATCTTGCGATAATCCATAACATACTCTAACATATTGGGATAATCCATAATATACTATATTATATTGGGATAATGGAAAAGAAAATGGAAAATGCTATATTGTTTCGTGATGGATTTCTCATGTTACGCCTCTTGCTTCTTATTATCATGACCGTACTGTTTTTTCCAAGCTACTGCTGTAGCTGGAGAAGGCAGGCACCTCATACAAGTTCTGTATATCATGTCTTCATGATGGTGACTACCAGCATTTTCTGAAAGTTAGCCCAGTAGTATCCGGAGAACCATGCGCCGATCGTGCTCATGTAAGTCCGGAAATTTATTCTCTAGATACTGCTGGATATCCTGCTCGCTGGAAACTCTGCCGGCAGCCCAAGCCACCCGACGGTCTAGAGTACAATGCAAGCAATCCACATCAGCCTTGCTACCCAAAGGACCACATGTGTGCTTTGTGTGTAGTCCTTGGACGATCATGAAAAGCCCACAATGTTCGCAGGCATCGGTGGCCCCTTACACACTCGCACACTGAGGTTCGGAATATGCATTACCCAATTAGTGTTTAAACTAGCTCTAGCCTGGAGGCTTTCAAGGAGGAAAAGGGCGTACAAAAAGCCCAAGAAATCCTGAGCAGGAATCCCAAATCCCCGCACCCCAAACCCAAACCTTAGCCTCAACCCCAAACCTTACATGTAATCTTTGCGAACAAAATACCCTGAATCCTAAACTGAAACCCTAGAGCCGGAAACCCTAATCCTTAAACCAAGGTCAAACAACCGGTGGGAGCTTTGTCTGAGACGTTGGCCGGAACCAGCACTGCGGAGACGCGAGGCTCTTGCTGGTCTAATTACAGGTCAGCTTCTCTTTTTCGCGGTTTCGGGCAGGCTTATGATTGGATGATATCCGCATCTGTTGGTATGCCCACAGATGGTTCTATCCCGACAAGCTATGGATGCCACATGGTTCAGCAGGTAGGTTCAGGACTGGTGTGTGAAATACGTCGTGATGCAGTCATGAAGACGAATCCCAGAGCCTTCTTCGATCATGTTGGATATGGGGGTTGCCCAAATTAGGGGGATAAGGATCATAGTATCTAAGGGTTCATATTATAGGTCCCCTACTTTTGGGGAAACCTCCACATGTATATGTTAGGAGGACCCCTCACGCTGTAACAGTGACTATAAGGGATAATAAGGCTTATATTAGGGTCATATTGTATTCCTATTATACCACTATTACAGGGTAGGGGGTCCTCCTAATGTATATGTATATATGGACTGACTGAAGGCGGCTTTATGGGAGCCCAGGGTTGATGAATAGTGAACCTGTGGCATTCCTGTGGTTCCAATTGAAATTCAAACAGTGTGCCTCTTCATGGGAGAAGTCAAAACTAGGGGGCTTTGTAATACATACCCTAAATCTTGTATTCCTTGTTATGGGGACTTCCCAGAAGGCACCCCTGAGTGTTGGGAGCCCCAATTTGTCCCGACCGTCCCCCCTAAACCCTGAACCCTAGACCCTAACCTAGACCCCGAACCAAAAAACGTAAGACCCAATCCTAACCTAGACCCCGAACCCAAAAACGTAACACCTAAATCCTTCAGTTGTCAGGCCTCTCAATCCAGGGTGACATCGCCAAATTCGAGACCTCTTCGGCCTTTCAGAATGCAAGGCAGCATCTGCCTCAGCAATCCTCACGCATCCTTCACAGTTTGCGTTCCGAAAACTAGGGTTCTCCAAAAAGTTGGATTTAGGGTTTAAGGTTCAGAGGGGTTGTATGGGGGTTACTTGAGGCTTAGGGATTACGGTTTAGGGCTTCCCCTTCCGTGGGAGCCTCTAGAAGAAGAATAAGCATTGCAGTATGTTGGAAGGGGACTCTATTTTGGAAGTCCCGTTGTTGGCCCCGTGTGGAGCAATGGGTCGCCCAGGGGTGAATTAAACCCTAAATCCTAAACATCATCCCCCAGCTGTTTTTTTTTTAGATTCTGGATCTAGACAACCAATATCAACAAGCCCCATAACCCTGGACTTAGAACTCCCGCGCCTAGAAACTCTAATCCCAACAGTATCATCCCCAGCACCGCCAGATTTGACCAGAAACTGAGATCCGTAGACTCCCCCAAACCTTCTGTTAATGCTACTACATTCTACTCTCTCAATCTCCGTGGTGCCAGGCGAGATTTGCAAAGAAGTTCTCATACATTGGGCCCGACAATACTTTGATAGGTTCTTTACCCCAATAATGGGAATCAACTGGACAAGAAAAAGGAGCATGGCATGGAAACTGGGAGTATGTACTGGATTAACCCGACCGTGAACGCTTAAACTCCTAAACCCTAAGCCCGTAAAACCCCAAACCCCTCACCCTTAAACCCCTAAACCCTACACTCCTAAACCCAAACCCAGTCCCTGTTGTGATGAAGTAGGCCCCTACATTGTGGCCTAAGCGTTCCCGTCATGTCGAAGTCTATTGCATGTCAGGTGCGCTAGGAATTACACAGCCCCTTCAAGATATCACTAAAGCCGAAGACCTAAACAGAGAACACCGAACCCTAGACATCCCGTCTAAAACGCTTCAATGGGTAACCCTAAACCCTAAACTCCCTAAATCCTAAAGCCCCCAAACCCTAAGCCCTGAACCCCAAACCCTAAACCTTGAGCCCTAAACCTCAAACCCCACAGTCCCCCTTAAGCAGATAGAATATGGGGTATATGGGGATCTTGATATAATATACCCAAAGCCATATTCTATCTACTTGAGGGGGATTATACTCTTAACCCCCTAAACCCTAAACCCTAAATCCTAAATCCTAATCTTAACCCTACTTTCTAAGGTTTGCCAAGAACGCCACGAAGCAGCTCCTGCCGGGGCAGCTTTCTGCGGCAGCGGCCAAGCTCGATGAGCCAGACATCCCAGTTGTTGAGTTGAGCCATAGTCTAAACTCCTTAAAGGGGGGTTATATAGGGGATATATTAGGATAATGGAAAAGAAAATGGAAACTACTATTTGGGGTTTAGGGTTTAGGGTTTAGGGTTTAAAAATTTAGGGTTTAGGGTTTAGGGTCTAAACTCCTTAAAGGGGGGTTATATAGGGG
>CAJNIZ010046339.1:10446-24524 GCA_905231905.1 Symbiodinium pilosum | reverse complement strand
GGGTTTAGGATTTAGGGTTTTGACCACCGGAAGGTGACAACACTGTCTGGGTTAGCTCGGACTTGCGCTAGGCTGCAGTGATCTGCTGACAGGCGACTGCTGGACAGGTGGATCCCAATTGCCTAGCCACACCAGGCCCAACCCAGCAACATGCACAGAGGTAGCTTCCAAAAGGGTGCTCTACCCCCAGAGAAGAAAGGTAAAATTACAAAAAAGGGTGCTCTGCCCCCGGAGAAGAAAGGTAGAATTACAGGTTACAAGTTTCTACACTCCTGCGCAGACAAAACTGAAGTTTCCATAGAAATTCCCATAGGTCCGCAACCCAAGACTAGAAAGCCCTAGAGGCTACAGCCCTCAACCCGGGATAATAGACCCTAAGCCCTAAACCCTGCACCTATCAAGCTGCCCCCGAGCCAATTATCCTAAACCATAAATACTGGATCCGAAACCTTGGGCTTAGGGTTTAGGGTTTAGGGTTCAGGCTTCGGAGTTCAGGGTTCAGGGTTTAGGTTGTGAACCCTCAAGCTCTAGGCCGGAGCCCTGGCGTTCGGGCCTTAGGGTTCCAGTTCGGGCTTTGGAGCACGGAAGAGCGGTACCAGTTGAAGGAAATAGAAACCGTGTATAGATTTCTTAGTGATGAGGGACCCGCTGGGCGGGTGTATATATTTCGTTCTTAGATAAAGCTGCTTAGCAAGCGAACGCTTGGACTTAACATGCCGAACCCTAAGCCCCAACCGGTGTGGCTCGCTTCGAAAAGAATAAGGATCCTATTGTCTCTATTGTGCACGTCTTGCCCCATGTGCGCGCCGGAGCAAACGATGCCGCGACGGTCGTTGGCCTCTTGGCCTGTCTGGGCTTACTATAAGGGCTTCCAACATGGTGATTCTAGATTCTAGAACTGTTAAGCAGTTATGTTTGAGGGCATCTCGAATATACTTCGAAATGGTATGAGTACATATTTAGACGCCTGCATTATCCGGTTTCCCTGGTTGGAGCTTGATGGCACGCGGGGTTTAGGCCCTGGCTTACAGTACAACTTACTTGGAGCTTCATGCGACTTAGCAACTACTTATAACTGCGTTGAAGCGCGATCTGTGAAGGGAGTAACTCGTGTAAGGCAATGTAAGGGGGCTTATAAGTGGGAGTAGAAGCACGGTTGTCAGTAGTTACTACACCCTAGACCCTAAACCCATGAGCCTCCAAGTAGTGGTTCAAATACAGATCTGGCTGGCTCCTGGGCAAGTAGATCTCCAGAAGCTAGAAACGTGTTGGGGTAAACCAGATACAGGGTGGTCCCCCCACCCTAAACCCCTGGTTACAGGACTATACTCGGAAAGCCCCTATTTACGACTTGTAGGATTTCCAAGTATAGTTATCCTCGTTTTAAGTTATAAGTTACATACAACCCAAGCTATTACTAAGGGGTAGCGCTTAGAGTTCAGGGTATAGGGTGCAACGAGTTGCAATTGCGGCGGCAGTTGGTTTCTAGTCGTTCTCAGTTATGGTTTAGGGCTTAGGGCCTAAAGCCACGAATCCACTAATCGAAGCACAACCATTACCCCTAGACCCTTACCCCCAAACCCTAAACCCTAAACCTTATCCGCGTGTAGACCCTCAACCCTACCCTAGCCTCAAGCCATAAGCAAAGAGGACCTGGTGAATCGCAATCCCTAAGGGTCCAAGGACCCAGATGATAGGGTTTTAGGGCCCAAATATTATGATATTAATGGTATTTGGGCCCTAAAACCCTATTATTTAGGTCCTTGGACCCTTAGGGAATGATCTGAAGTGGACCTCAAGATTGGGGTTCAGGGTTTTGGGTTTGGAGTTTAGGGTTTTGGGTTTAGAGTTTAGGGGCTAGGGTTTAGGGTTTGGGGTTTGTAGTTTGGGGGTTGAGGAATAAGATCCCTATCTTGCCTCGAGAAATCCCACTATTTCTAAGGCTTCTGGAGCTTGAAAGCCCTGAAGCCGAAACCTTAAGACCACCGCCAAGGGTCAGTATACCGATTTGGTAAAGACTTCAGCGAACTTCAGCTCAACCGTACCTAAGTATCTGTCCTAAATCCCCAAAACCCTAAACCTAGGACCCTGAGCCCCCCCAAACCCTCCAAGATCAAGGTATGTTGCGCCCGGCGCAAGGTCAACGTCGTGGTCACAGAGGAAACCTATCCAATGGCTGCAGGGTTCAAGGGTTTTGCCCGCAGAGCTCGAAAATTGAACTTTCAAAGTTAGCCCTACAGAATCCTTATGGAGACCCCAAAACCCTAAAACCTAATCCTCACATAATTTCCATACAACCCCAGGTTCTGAAATGCACTCATTTTTTTTGAGAAGTCCACACTTGAAAAAGGAGTATCTAAGGCCCAAGCGAAGCTACACACGAGCCCTTTTAGAGTGGCTGAGTTTATTCGGGGTTTAGGGTTTAGGGTTTACGGGTTGCTGAGAGAGGTTAGGGTTTGGGGAGAGGCCATATTGCACAGGCCACTGGGACACAAACTTGACATCCGAAACCTGAAATCATATGCGTGAATAAGCTGAACAAAACTTATGCACATCACTGTCCAGACTGAACTAGCATGGGATCCTCAAAAGTGTCCCTTAGATATTTTTTCTGGTAAGTATTTAGCCCTAAACTAAGCCCAACATTGTTGAGGGTATCTGGGCCTTATACCCTGCCCTAAACCCTAAACTGAGGAATCCTTTTGTGGGCCCCGAAAACGGGAAACTCATAGCGAACCCTGAACCCTAAACCCTAAACCCTAAAGACCTCCCAAAGGCCTCCCTTTGGCCTCCCAAAAGATCCCTAAGGTCCCATGTGGTCTCTTATTGTGGGCCCCAAGTGCGGGAATTTCCCCTGAATCTAAGTTTATAGACCATAATCTCTACATAGCCATATATGGCCCATAAGATGTCTTTTAAATGGAGCCCCTGAATCTATTTTCCAGTTAACCTCCAAAACACAAAGCAGGAGACACGCGGAGGTTCGGAGCCTGCAAGAAGTCAGTGCCCTGCGTCAGAGGGGCAGGACATTTTAGACGAGCTAGGGTTTAGTGTTTAGAGTGTAGTTCACAGTCGCCTATAGTCGCCAGTGTAGCGTGAAAGTATATCTTCCTTTTCAGGACAGCATTCTCGTGAGAAAATGAAATCTTATTCGGTTCAACCATTCCAAAAATTCTACTTGAAAGGTCTAGGTAGCAAGCCGGTCGGTTTAGGGTTAAGGGGTTTAGGGTTCGGGGTTTGAGGTTTAGGGCTTTAGGGGGTTTAGGGCTCAGGTCAGGGGAACTTTGTATGCAGGTTAACGATGGGGAGATCAGGGTTAGCAAATGGCTTGAAAGTGTTTTTCAACATATACATATACATATATATGTTGGGTACTGCCCCCCCTCAGTAACAGTTGGATAATAACTATGGTATGGTCATATCTAGCCCTTAATAGGATCCCTAATATAGTCTGTTACTGAGAAGGGTCCAGAATCCGGCTTATTTGTTTACGCGGGACCCTATAATCGAATACTATCAAGACTAGATTATGTTGGTGTACATTTCGAGTTACCTTACACCGCATAAGCCTTCCATACCCAATATACATACATGCATAGTTCAGGGTTTATGGTTATAAGCCCTCCATACCCAGTATAGATACATATATACATAGATGCAAAGATTCATAGCTCTCTCTCTCTCTCCCCCCACCCAAGCCAGCAAATGCCTCTCGCAGCTCTTATGTTCCATTACTCCATACTCCGTCCCTAGACCCTGACCCTGAATCCTCAACGGCCTCTTCCAGAAGCGGCCGTGGACAGGTCGAAGCACGTGAGTACTATTCGATGCTTTTGGTTTAGGGTTTAGGGTTTAGGGCTTCGGGTTTGAGACTAGCTAGGTGGGGTTGAGGGTTTGGGTCTAAGTGTAGGGTTGATATGGGGGTTTCCTGAAATTAGGGGTACCTTTTTGGGGTCAATAGGCACTATAGTATTTTGGGGTCTATAATGGGGTCCCCCTATTTTGGGAAACTACCATATTACAAACTTTCTGCATATCACACAGTACGTCACACCTTGCGAATCGTGCGCTCCAGTATGCTTAGCATCAACCGTAGGAAGAATGTTTGCATACCTTCCCCAGAAGCAACCAGTAAACCAGACTCCTTCTTTTTTCGGATGCTTTGTACCCTAAACCCTAAACCCTAAACCCTAAACCCTAAACCCTAGCCTTGCAGAGGCTATTCCCGAAGCCGTCTCCGAGAGCTCTCGTACGATGCAACCCTGAGTATCCTGAACACATGAACCATAATCTAAACTCCTTTAAGGGGGGTTATATAGGGGATTATAGGGTTATATAGGGTTTAGGGTTTAGGGTTTAAACTCCGTAAAGGGGGGTTATGTAGGGAATTATATAGGGAACTACTATAGGGGTTAGTAGGGGGGATGCTAGGAGTTTAGACTATAGCTCAGTTGGACTTAGGATGCAGGATTTAGGTTTAAAGGTTTAGGGATTACCCAAAGGCTCCTACGACTATTTGGGGCTTTCTGGGGGAAGGTTTGGGCTTTGGGGGCTAAGGTTTGGGATCCCACTTTGAGGGTCCAAGAGCCTTAGGGTAGGGTTTAGGGGTTAGGGGTTGGCATTTAGGGATTGGGGATTAGGGTTTAGCGATTGGGATTTCGTTTTTAAGGTTTAGGGTTTTCGATTTAGCAGGGTGTAGGATTTAGGGTTGAGGGTTTGGGATGAAGAAGGGCAATTACATTTTTGATTTAGAGGGTACGCAGGATCTAGGCCTTAAGGGCTTTAACTCAAGAATCGCCAATGTCGAGTCAGATTCCGAGTAAGACTATCATTTCCTGTTGGTTATAATCTTGTAGGACTATACTCTTGTTGGATTCAACCCTAAACCCTAAACCCTAAACCCTAAACCCTAAACCCTAAACAAAGCAACTTGAGTTCTTGAGTTGTCCGTTATGGAATGTGTTGAGAGGGCTTTGGGCTTTTGAATTGTGACTTGGGGTTAGGACCTAGGATGTAGGGTGTATTTCTCATGTCTTACAGTCTTACAGTTTATGATTTAGGATGTAGTCTGGGGATTGTTTCAGATTGGTTTTAGTGCGTCAATGAGTTGCAGAAGAAAAGTGACGGCCTTTCGGGAAAGTTCTTGTGAATAATGCATAGAAATAGAAGTCCTGATCATGGCTTAAAGCTTGGGGTTACACGTTCTACAGAACTGCACGGCAAAGGGACATGTGCTGTTTGGGCCGTGAGGTTCATAGATGTAGCTTCAGATTCTGAGATAGGGATTTAGGGGGGTCAATCGGGGCTGGATCGTGGTTTATAAGCTGAGGTTTCGTTGCAAGGGTCTGAACTTTTAGGAATGATACTATAGTCCCCCTTAAGTAGATAGAATCTGGCTTCGGGTAAGAAGTAAGAACCCCATATACCCTGAAAGTGTCGGTCGCTCTCATGGGATCCTTACAAAGAGGTTATCGAGCTTTTTTATGTCCAGAAGGGACGCGGACGTGTACTAGCCAAAGCAGAAAACCAGAAACCGTAGTCACCCTGGGCATCGCGCTTGATCCAACACCCCTGTATAATCCCCATTTAGGGTTAGGGTTTAGGCCTACAATCCCCATATCACTTCATATTTATATATATACATATAGAGTAGTTCCCATTTCATTTTCCATCTCCTTTTTCATTTCAGTTTCCATTATTGTGGTCCAACAATCCGTGATTGTCATCAATGCTTTTTGTCGTCATCAAGCTGGTGGTCGTGTTGGTGTGGTGGTCGTGGTCGTCGAGGTTGTGCTCAGTTGATGTTTTTAGGTAATACCTGTATGTGCGCGTGCATGGATATACAAACAGAAAGCAAGCTTGTCTGCAGGTACACACGAGACTTTGTGAAAACTGTCCCATTCCGTGGGAGTGGCTCAGGCAGTACAGGACCCGGTCTGTCTAGGCTCTTTGTTTGATTTTCTCAATCATCTGGATATACGAGCAAGTTCTCGGGTTCAATGTCTAGGGTAGAGGCTTGGATCTATTTCTTCCGGGCTTATGTACCAGGCATCTAGAACCGGCCTAAACATATAGTTGTACTTAGAATTACGTAGAACATTTTGGATCCCAACTACTAGCCCCTAAGTCCCCCAGTATGGTTACCATTGGTTTATAAGTCTAGTTGTACTCGAGGTACATGTGCCCTGAACCTCCAAGTAGGTTCCAGAGGCATGATTCAGCGTCTGCGGCTAGGGTTTCGGGTTTAGGGTTCCCTTTTCGGTGGTTCTGCCATTCAGGACTGCGCTACTGCTGATACGTAATACAGCGTGTCTTTAAGTATTCTGCACCGCCGGACTTCTTAGTTCCTATGGTATATATAGGGTATCACAGAACCGTATGGGATGCCTCATTTTGGGGCCGTCACAACAACTCAACATAAGGACTGCAGAGACGCCATGGGATATGTAGGATTTCTAGCCCTAGAAGCCCAGTTACCCAGTTACCCATATATAGGGTTCCTGTCCTTAAGTCCCTATATGAGTCGCGGTCAAAATTACCGTTTACTTCATTTAGTCTAGGCGGTAGTTGTTGCACAAAAATCCCCAAGATCGATAGGGGACGTCCTAAAGCTATAGGCTTATTTAATTTAAGCTAGGGTTAAGAGAAGATCCCCAAAACGTGGAAATCGATAGGGGACGCCCTAATTCAAAAACCAAGAGAGAACAAACAAGTAATTTTGACGCCGCCTTATATAAATGTATATTATCTATAACCCAAGGACCTAATATATGGATACCTGGGCCTAGGGTAGGATGCAGTTTTTAGGATTCCGATCGATAGCATTCATTTTGCTACGTTGAACGCGTGTCTGAGGCAAGGGAGAGCTTTTCGAACAGCTGGGCTTCTACTACGTGCGGTCCTTAGCAGACGCAAATGCGTTGCAGACCCAAAGCTGCCAGACACACGAGTAGTATTTTATTTGGGGATACCATGGTACCCAATGTAGAGTAAGATTGTATCCTCCTTTTGGGGTATAGTATTTTATATGAGGAATATAATCTTACTAGGTTTAACCAACAAAAAAACACTACTCACATGAGCTCCTGCCAATGAGTGGGTTGCCAAGGGACCAACAAGGGTAGAGATGGGGGTCCTTCTGGTAGTTTAGTATAGTCCTTAACATTTTTCCTTGATAAGGACCCGCGTCTATTAATTGTATGGAGAAACTTGACTGCAGCTTGCATGTGCGCTGATCCTATGGAATCAACGGGTTTGTAATGGGCGAATAATCTTCCCCACAGTCAAAACAGGCCTTTCAATTCATTCAGCCCCAAACTCTAGGCCCTAAACCCTAGGTCCCTATCCCTAACTCCTAGTGCTCGTGGTATGACTGGTATGATTATTTCTATAGGTATTAGTACGATACCTATTACTGTGAGAGCCTAGACCTAGACCCTACACTGTCTACCTTTGAAGCCCTAAACCCTAAACCCTGTACCTTAAAAAAAGCCGAAAGCCCTCAGCCCGAAGGTTTTGAACCCCTAAACCCCAAACCTTTCAAGCCCCGAGTCCTAAACCCTAAACCTTTGGTTGAGACCCCTGTACCATGGTCCCAAGGTGGGGCCCATTGATGGGCATGACATGGACACGTTGGTGGAGGCAGCTTTAAGCCTTCTGGCTACGTCGGGATGTCTCGAAAAGGGGGTTTAGGGGCTGAGGGTTTTAGGGTTTCGTGCTTGTAAAAGTTTCGGGGTTGAAGAGTTTGGAGTTCTAGCCTTGTATGGATAGAGGGTTGAGGCGTTACTTGCGAATGGACCCTGTTTACACATTTTCGGGCTCCAAGCTTATTTGGAAGCAAATGTAGTCTTCCGGAATTTTCTGGCCCGGCAACAATATATAATTACCACCCCTTTGATTCCAGGTAGGCTAGCTAACATTGGGAGTTTAGGGCTTAGGGGTCGGGTCCAGAGTTCCCCAGAAAAATAACCACTGCATGCAAGCGTTGTTTTGTAAAGGGATTATGGTTTGGAGTCTTCCTACAGACATGAATGAAATAGGACTTTAGGATCCACAGCTTTGGGTTCCGGGTTGAGAGCTGAGCCAGGTTCTGGGGAAAACCCTACACCCTAAACCCTACCTTTCATGTGTGCGGCAGCCAGGTGCTCACAAACATCCGCCGTGATCACGAAGATGGCACACTGCAGAAGCCCGTGTTCCTGCACATCAAGACCGACTGTCCCCGCATGTGGAGGGGTAATTCATAGGGTTCAGGGTTTAGGGTGTAGGGTTCAGGGGAGGTACGGAGGTTCATTTCAGCGTGCTCCTTATTCTTGATCAAACCTAGAAACCACATCTTTGAGAGTCCAGTGTCGTGCACGCTGCAATCCATCCGCCCTTGTAGCACATAGCCATCCAGTCAAGTGAGTTCCCAATATACCCTAAACAATGAATCTTCCCAAACTCTACACTTGATCCAGTAGGCTGTAACCTCAACAATGATTAACGGCAAACCCTAAACCCTAAACCCTAAACCCCAAACCCTAATAATGGTTAACGCAAGGACCAAGAAGGGCAATGGTTACGAGCCAGCACAGAAGGCGGGACCGGGGGTGAGGGTTCACGGTCTAGGGTTTAGGGTTTAGGGTTTCGGGTTTAGGGTTTAGGGTTTAGCGGCTTGGAGTTCAAGGTCTAAGCGTTGAATGGATGGGGATCATGCAGGGATAATGGAAAAGAACATGGAAACTACTATATTGTTACAGGGATTACTATTGGGATAGTGGAAAAGAAAATGGAAACTACTACAATATGATAGGGTATATGTGGGGTTTAGGGCCTCAAGGTTGAGATTTGCGAGTTGAGGGGTTTGGGGGTCCAGATGTCAAAGGCTGTTTCGGGTTGAGGGGCCTGGGCTTGAGTGATCTGCTTGGGATTGATACCAAGAAAACCTGCATGACCTTTGTGTCCTGTAGTATCATAAGTCGCAAGGTCTAAGGCAGGTACTTAGGGTCGGAAGTTTTTGTAGTATCCACCATATGGATATCACACATCTCTGGGAGTGGTGGTTACTGTCATGGCACGGATTGTAGTGTTCTGTGTAGTGCTGCCCAGCAGCATTGCTTTCGAAAGGCTGCAGGCCAAGCGACACCCCCTAATTTTGACAGACAACAACCTGGCTAGGTTTCAGCAACGGCTTAACATTAACTACTAGCAGCCCCTGAAACATGACACCTTCTTTTGAACCACAGCACGCAGAATGGAAGCCTAAACTCTGAAACCCCGAGCCCCGAACCCTAAACCCTGAACCCTAAAAATCCTGAACCCCCAACCCTAAACCCCAAGCAGTCCATTCCTATCTGAGGCCAGTGACAAGCTGCATGCTGTCCAGCCCAAGTTCAACGATGCTCATCTGCAACAGAAGGCATTCTTCAGAAGCCTCGGTTGTGAGTCTGGGGTTTACGGTTTAGGGTTTAGGGTGCAATGTGAAATGATCCCCATAAATACTGCAGTGCTCCCAGAAGTCTTCTACATGTTTGTTTATGGGATGCAATCCTTCTATGACCCTCCTATAGTGACTTTTGGAATCTGCCTCCAAGCGCTTGTCTCGTCAGGAAGATTTCAAAATTTTTCCACTTAAAAGAGTGGGATCTCGGGCTCGTGGCGCTACTCCCTAAGCCCTAAAGCCGCGAACGCCAAGCCCGAATCAGTTTGCAAGCCTTTTGGCGATATCTGAGCTACAGTCTAAACTCCTTAGGGGGAGGGGATATAGGGGATTCTATATGGGATTATTATGAAGGTTATAGGGGGTTCTATCTGGATTTTTACAAGGGTTATGCAGGGGGGATGCTAGGAGTTTAGACTATAGCTCATATAACCCTACATGTAGCAATTTCCATTTCATTTTCCATTTGATTCTCCATTTGATTCTCCATCATGGGGGTAATGTCCCGATATATCCCTATACACCCCTTTAAAGGGGGATGCTAGGAGTTGAGACTTTCGCTCATCTGAGGTGCCGAAGGGTGACGCTGCCCCTCCAGCGTTCGGTTGCCCAAGACGCGAAAGGATGCGGTTTAGAGGGGCTAGATAGGGTTATGTCATGTAGGGATAATGGAAGAGAAAATGCACACTGTCATACTATATTGCGGTTTATATATATATGCATATAGTTATGTAGGTATATTACACCCTCCTCGCTAGGCTACTACAGGAACAACTACAACAGCCACG
Organism: Symbiodinium pilosum; assembly: GCA_905231905.1. NCBI lineage: Eukaryota > Dinophyceae > Suessiales > Symbiodiniaceae > Symbiodinium > Symbiodinium pilosum. Next base: position 14,315 of record CAJNIZ010046339.1, on the reverse strand, counting down.
AGTGCTACTGTTACAGCTACTGCTACTGCAACTACTGCATCTTCTGTCGCTCCTGCTGCTGCTATTCGTCCTCCTGCTGCTGCTCTTGGTACCATCCCTGGTAGCACTGTGCCCAAAACCCTAAACCCTAAACCCTCAACCCAAAACCCTCAACCCAAAACCCCAAACCCCTTCTTGTTGTTCTTAGCCTAAGCAGTAGAAGGGCGCTTTGTCTCTTTATGCATTTTTGGAAGCTGTCACAAGGGCCATGGCCTCTCATGAGTAGTATTTTATTTGGGGATACTATGGTTCCCAATATAGAGTAAGCTTCTATCCTCCTTTTGGGGTATAGTATTCTATATAAGGAATATAATCTTACTAGGTTTAACCACCAACAAAAACGCTACTCTCATGAAGTCATGTGACAAGCCTGAGGCCGAAGCCTCCGCCATTCACGAAGGTCTTTGGCGATGCCTTGGTCAGCGAGGGAGAGCCTGGATCCTAATCATGCTATGCGCAAAAAAAAGGCCTAGATGTGTAGCCTGAGAATGGAAAATCAAATGGAAAAGAGCATGGAACATCAACTGCAAACGACCATTCATTTTAGGGTTTAGAGCAGTGGAATGATGGCTCCCTTTTGAGAATTGTACAAAGGACTGCTCTTTATCGGACACCCTGGTTTGGGACCCTGGAAAGGGGCCCTGAATTTGAGAATCGTCCCAAGCAAAGGACCTCGGCGGACAATCCCCGTACCAGTTTATCAAAATACTTTCCGCACATGGCTACTACTACTACTACTACTACTACTGCTACTACGCAGAGGGGTTCCAATCACCAGCATATGATAAACTCTACGTACAAGAATGTACGTGGTTTCTTGAAGGAGCTTTAGAACAGCGTCCAATGTGAGGGACTTGCTCCTTTCCGCGAAGGCGTGATGACAAGATCGTGGCGATCACTGCGGCTATGCCGCTCTCTCAGAAGTCCCTTTCCCGGACCTCTGGGAGGACCTAGACTGTATGTAGAACTACTACTCACTACCATGCAGTACCATATTCTACTTTTGTAGGTTACAGGAACCCTGAATCCAAATCTACTCTATGGACTCTATAGATCCTCCCACGGGTCCGGGTTGGCAAAGGCATAATTACGTGCCTTCATGGTAATGCTAACCATTTGAAGCAGCGCACTTTGGCGGTTTCCCAAAATGAGGGGTCCCTTTTTAAGGATTTCTGCGTTTCGGGGTCTAAATTAGAGTTCTCCCATTATTAACATGCTATTTAGACAACCTCCGCACCTCCCATTCAACCTTTGGACCATGCATGGCAATCTACGCGGTGTCCGACTGCAATCAGATCCAAAACCTTACACCCTAAACTCTAAATCCCAAACACCTAAACCCTAAACCCCAATCCCTAAATCGTAAACACCCTAAACCCTAAGCCTAAACCCCAATCCCTAAATCCTAAACACCCTAAACTCCAAACCTCAAATCAGATGGATGGATTCTCGCCCTAAGCTCTACACCCGGAGCCCCACACTGGCGGAAGCCTAAACCCCTGCACCCTACACCCCACACCCTAGGGTTTAGGGTTTAGGGTCCTAAACCCTAAACCCTAACCCTAAACCCTAAATAAACCCTCAACCCAAGACATGTCTGAGGCCAGGTGGTACGGGCGTGGGCATCTTTGAGAAAAGGTTTGGCCCAGCCGGGGCCTTGGCGTTTCGTATCTTCATAGGGGATATTTAGGGGTTTAGGGGTTTAGGGTTTAGGGTTTACGGTTTAGGTTACATAGGGTTATATGGTAGTTTCCCAAAGTAGGGGGACCCCAATATAGGCCCTGAAATATTATAGTCCTTATCATGGAGACCCGCAAAATGGTACCCCTAGTTTTGGGAAATCCCCATATAGGGGTATATAGGTTTTATGGCTTAGGGTTAGGGCATGATTTCTCCTTGATGGGGCCCTTGGGGACCTTACGGATATATGGTTTTAGAAGGGGGCTGTGGGGGCCCATGCTAGGGATCATATATGGCTTCTCTTGAGAAGCTCCCAAATGATTTCTGCGTCTCCAAACAATGGGTCCCGTTTTGAAGGGGTACTGATATGCAGAACCTTTTTTTGGAAAAGTACAATAGAATTGCCCTACTTTGTTGGCACATAGCCCACGCCCCTGGACTCCAACCCTAAACGGCTTGTGCTCCCGCTGCGGGAAGTGGAAGCAAGGAGCGCACGTTCGACGTGGGCATCGCTGAGCAGCATGTCCTGGCCTTGTGTGGGTATATTGGGTTTAGTGTTTAGCGTTTGGTGTAATGTATAAGGGGAGTGAAGAATATAACCAAGATGTATTGGCCCAAATGCAAAAGGAAATGGACAAGAACATAATACATGAAATGGAAACTGGGATTCCATAGGGGTTCATAGAATTTAGGTTTCCTCAAGTTGGGGTACCTTTTTAGGGTTACCTATGATAAGGATTTTTGCGTTTTGGGTGTTCATATTGGAGTCCGCCTATTCATGGACACTTCCTCATGTATGATGTGTGGCAGGGGAGGGTGGGAGAGCTGGAAAACAAACTTCCCAAACTATCTGCAGCGTTGAACCTGAACCATTTTTGGCATGGCGGTGCTTGGAGGGTCAGGGGGCTTCGCAAGTATACGTATGAGCCCTAGAAGCCATATAGTAACCCCAATTACCCGCGTTACTGACCTATTTACTAAGCTCTTGTGATCAGGGGGCTCACAGGGTGCGATGAAGGTAGGTGGGTTAAAGGATCTTTAGTATATACTCTACTATATTGGGGCTTATTTCCTATACCCCACCTTCCTTCACCCCACCTTTTGAGCCCTACAATGTGACCCTCCAAGTGGGCCTGGACTAGCCAATGCCTTTCCAACCTCCCTCCACCGCTTTTCGACCCCAGGCGCTATCGAGGCAATTTCTGGTGGGAGTTTCTCAGAATTGGGTGCTCTTAGAATCCCAAGGATTGTATAAGAAGGATGAGGGCCTCATATGCAATAAGGCAAGAACCTTCCTAGCGCGAGATTTAGAGGAAGGAGCAGCCCCCAACATTTTCAGGGAGTTTATGAGTCTGCGAAGCTGTGCTGATAGCAGCAAATGGGAGCGCCACAATTGCAGTTAATTGGTGTTAGTGGATCTCAGGCAGGAGCCCTTTATCGGTGACCATTAAAGCCATTAACCCCTAAACTTACAAACCCCAGATCTCGTATGACCTGGTCCCAAAGCATGCAAAGGCTGTGACATTCGCTGCCGGCATGGCCGCAGGCGGCGGGGCCCTCAGGATGTAAGGATATTTAGAAATTCCCAGAGTTATATGGTAAGCTATATTAGGGTTATATTGGGGTTATATTTGGGATAATAGTTATATAGGGATAATGGGTTATATTGGGGTTCTATAGGGATAATGGAAAAGAAAATGGAAACTACAATATATGGTAAGCTCTATTAGGGTTGTATTGGGGTTATATTTGGGATAATGGAAAAGAAAATGGAAACTACAATTTAGGGTTTTAAGTTACATGGTAAGCTATGTTAGGGTTATATTCGGGATAATGGAAAAGAAAATGGAAACTATAGGGATAATGGGTTATATTGGGCTTCTATAGGGATAATGGAAAAGAAAATTGAAACTACAATTTATGTTGTTAAGTTCTATGGTAAGCTATATTAGGGTTATATTGGGGTTATATTTGGGATGATGGAAAAGAAAATGGAAACTACTATTTAGGGTTTAGGGTTTAGGGTTATAGCCCCCCTGAAGTAGATAGAATATAGGGTATATGGGGATCTTATTAGACTATGCCCAAAGCCATATTCTATCTACTTAAGGGGGACTATATTATGGCTCAGGGCTTAGGGGTTTTGTGTT